>WNHD01002681.1:0-14350 GCA_011057455.1 Ganaspis sp. Gsp50 | reverse complement strand
ATGATGTCCACTTTTAGCGACCCAAAAAACCTTCTAGAACTAAATTCTTATTACTTTTATATTCTATTCTTAATTCTTATTACTTAATTACTTTTACAATAAAATTATATTATTTGTTTACAAATCCAACCGTCATATTCGATTTGCTATTTGGGATTTTTCAAATCTAATTTAAGATTCATAATCAAAAACCTTAGGGGAAGGGTTACGTTAATTTTGTGAGAAAATGACATTTTTTAAGATTTTGCTTTTGGTATACAGATAGCGTCAGATAATTCAATCAATTTTCATATGAAAGTTCAACTTAAACACAATATTTTTCTAAATTTTCAATATAAAATCTTGGAATTTAAGCGGGTGACAAAGAATCTCCGGAAGCGTCTCGAAGCAAAGTTGTTTCGCAGTGTTCATTGTAACTCGCAAGAAAATCAACTGAAACGAAACACTTAAACTCTATTTGTTAAACGAAATTTTTCTTGAGGTAATCCAGGTAGCGATTTTTTCTATTTTGATTTTTCAATTTTTGTAGCACTTTGAGGTCAAAATTTCCGATTTTTGATGAAAAAATTGGCTAATTTGTTGTTGTTAAACAAATAATTATTAAAAATAACAAAAAATCTCCCAGAAATACTTGATGAATTACATGACGATGTAGTGTGCCAAATTTCAAATCAACAGGTTCAGTAGATTTCAAGTTATGTTGAACACAGACATCAAAAATAACAAGTTTCAGAAAAAGGCGTTAAAGGTTTAGACTGTAAAACTTCAAAAGAGAACTCGATAATTTTTTCATACTTGATACCAGTTTCATAGAGTGAAGAGCTTTCATCGAATGGTTTAGCATAATAAATATGATTACAGCAATAATTAAAACATAGTTGAATATTCAGTAAAATGGTATCATTTTTTCTATTTTTAAAGAAGGTGATACTCGTGACGTGCGCAATTATCATCCTATCATGATATGATTTATAGTCAAGTTTCTCATATCTTAATTCAGGATAGCATGGTTTTGTTAAGAGGAAATTGGTTGTCACAAACTTGGCTGTTTTTTCCGATTTTATAGCAAATTCTCTTGAGTCTGGTCATCAAATTGATACTGTTTATTTAGATTTCAGGAAAGCTTTTGATAAAGTAAACCACAAAATTCTCTTGTTTAAAATAGAAAGATTGTTCGGTTTTAATGGGGTTCTGCTTAACTGGTTGAACGATTTTTCTGCAGATTTTCTGACGTGCGAATAAACTATGTTTACTCTGATGTTTTTTAGCCACTTCCGGAGTACCGCAAGGCTCGACCCTGGGACCTTTGCATTTTTTGTTGTACGTTAATGGTGTAAATACTGTGCTTAAAAGTTGTAATATCTGGCTATTTGCTGATAATTTAAAACTTAAAAGAATGATAAATTGTTATCTAGACTGTCTGGATGTGCAGAACGATTTAGAATGTTTACTTTCTTGGGCATTATATAATCGCTTACCGCTAAATGTAAAGAAATGTTTTGTTATATTCTTTACTAAAAAGAGAGAAACTATTGTTCATAATGATAATTTGGAAGGTTCTATTCTTTTGAGAAAATATTCTCAGCGTGATTTAGGAGTAATCTTTTGTTCATCATTTACATTTGGCGGTCATGTTGATTTTGTAGTTAATAAAGCCTCAAAGATGCTTGGATTTAAAATGCGTAGGGCGTTGTGTTTTAAATACTTAAGTGCCTTAAGAGTACTTTATTTTGCGTTTGTTAGATCTGTATTAGAATTTGCGTCAGTGATTTGGTCACCGGAATATTATTCTAATCTATTCAAAATTGAAAGAGTCCAAAATAAATTTTTGCATTTTGCTGCTAGAAACTTAGGTATTTAGGATAACTTCTTCTCGCATGAATACTCAGATCTTAGGAGTTGGTTTGTCATTCCAAAAATGGAATCAAGATACTTATTTGCGGATTTGTTATTCTTGTTTAAAGTAATTAATATTATATTTAATATAATACATAATATATAATATGTAATATAATTTTACATTTAATATCAATATTACGTTAATATTATTGATTGTCCTGATATTTTGGCTGGAACCAATTTTTATGTACCTCCTAAAAGATTTAGAAGTTTTCCCCTATTTAGGGTTAAGAATGTTCGAACTAATTATCATGGTAATTCAGTGTACAGCAGGATTTTCAAAGAAGCTAATGTGTGCTGCGATAAGCTGGATTTCTTTTCTGATTTGCTGCAGCAATTTACTGCTGAATTGAATGTTGCTTTATTTGATTTAAATAACAACGTGTAATAATGAATAGTCTAATTCATTTGAAATGCACCTATTATATTTTTTCTACGATCTGCATATTTTGTTGTAATATTTATGGAAAGAGGGCAATTTTATTGTAGCCCGTTTACTTAATAAATTAAATTAAAAAATAAAATTATGTCACAAAAAAAGTAACAAACTTGTTGCGTCAATTCTTATTATTTAGTACGGGATGAAGCAACGAACGCTCAAATGTTCAGAACATCATTAATTTTGCCAATTAATTTTTAAGAATTCGCACGCCATATTGGATTTGCAATTTTGAAGTTCTAAAATATGACTTTTTTGTCATCAGTGACCCGAAAACGTTAAGTATTAAATATTAATCCTCCTACACACTCGTTATGAGGGAATCCTTCACATGGTTCAAAATTTATTAAATACCTTCTTTTTTACACACTTTAGGACATTATTCGTTTCTATACCTTTCAGTTCATTTCTCTTGAATATATTTTTAAATATACAATTATTTTAGGTGAACTAATTCTTCAATTATAAAGATTTACAGTTGCCTAAACACGTAAAAATGTCGAAAAAGTGAGGGAATCCCTCTACAGGAGTGCGTTCATGTATTACTAATTAACGTAAGTAATAATAAATGAAATTTTTGACCACTTTCCTCTATTTTTAAATCCAAAAAGAAAGGTGAGTTAATCATTCTACACGAATGCGTTCGTGTAATTTTTCTTAACCAGTGTGTAGGACGGTTAAGAAAATACCATATTTTCAGTGGCCCTTTATTCAAACTCATTTCAGGTGTACCGTGTATCTCACAGTCAGCATACCACTGGCTTAACTGACAGATTCGAAAGCTCACTGTTAACTAACGATTTCCACAATACGGTGAGCTTATGGTAAGCTTCTTAATAAATTTACATGATGACCTTACTATAATATTACTGTAAGCTTACCATGTAATCGTACAACCCGTTGCCAGATGTCATGATAATTTGCAACAAGTTTGATGGAGTTTTTCCGCATATAGTAAAATGTAACTATACATACCCACGATGTTTGTATACCCTCACCATTTCTGAACAGTCTAACAATTTCTGAAAATTCAGGACCACTCTTAACAATATTGACTTTTTTTAAAAACTCTGACTATTTCTGAACACTCCTATACAATTCTCGACTTGGTACTCCAACAATGTTTGGGAGCTATTGACGATATTTCACTTGCCTGTTGAAAATAAACCTGCGTGTTCTTAAATAGATTCTTTTGAAGAGTCATATTAAACTTTTAATAAACGTAATAAATTTTATTAAAAGCGATTTGCAAGCACTGTGAGCTGAAGTCCTAGTTCGAATACTGGTTTCAGATTTAAGGATCGAATTATTTATTACATATTTTTATTCTTATAAAAAAGTTTTTGGGAAAATTTTAAATATTCTTCATTGTTGAAATATATAGAATAACAATTTTTAGTTTTTCGGTTACTAAATACATTTCTATAATACATACAAGATTTTCGTGTAGATCTTAAAAACTTTCCCTTTGCGAATCCCATACAGATTAAGGAGTATTAAAAATGGATGTAAAAAATATAATAAAAAATCATTAAAACCCAGAAGGGGGTCAAGTAGGATAAAATAACGATTTTTGCTTCCACACAGAAAGCATCGTAATCGTGAAGATTTTCAATTTTCCAAAAATATTCTAAATAGACTTACTTCCATCTAAAAAGCTTAAATTCGAAGTTTGAAGTAAATGTCCAGATGTATGTATGTGTTTGCGTGTGTGTCTATGTCACCCTTTTTTGTTGACAAGATATCTCGAGATCGCTTTGACCGATTTAAATCAAATTTAATATATTTTTTATACTCGTGACTTTCAAGATTTGTATGTAGGGATTTTCAGAAATTATTATTCAAATTTTGTTTACTCCATTTTTCCATTAACCTTTATAAAGTCTATATTTTATCAAGAATTGGTTGAGTAAATAACAATTTTCTATCATTTTTAACACTTAAAATCCCATACTATGATATTTTTGTCAACATGATATCTCGAAAACGTTTTAACCGATTTTAATAAAATTTTGTAGAGTTTTTACACGCATGAATATCTATATTTGTATGTAAGGATTTTTAGACATTCTCATTCAAAATTTTTTTAGAACACTTTTTACATTAAAAAGTCCGATGTTTTGCATAAATTTTTTTTCCTTTTTAATAATCGAAGTAATTAATGAAAAAATTTCTTTCCTTGCATCGAAAAGAATCAATTCACCAGTATAAAGTATACATTTGACCAAATATCGTTAAAGTAAATGACAATTTTCTATTATTTTTTTACATTTAAAATCACATTCTATGATATAACTTTTAAAATTTTCATTTTTGATTAACAGATCCTCTTGCAAAAATTTTCTACATTTAAAAGCAAATCGATTTACCTATATAATGTTTACGTTTTACCTAGAACTGATCAAGTGATTGATAATTTTTCATGATTTTTCACATTTAAAATATAGGAGTAATATAACTTTTAAAATTTTGATTTCTTAATGTCAGTTTCACTTGAAAAATTGTCTGCAATGACAAACGAATCAATTGATTTATATAAAGTACATATTTTACCAAGAATTGATAGAGTAAATGACAATATTCGGTTAATTTTGTAATTTAAAATTGCATTTCTTACCATAACTCATAAAATTATCACTTTTTTATGGTAGCTTCTTCAAGAAAAATATTTATTAGTAAAAAGCAAATCGACCAACGCATAAAAAATATATTTATTTTAACAGAAATTTATAGAAATATTGTTTATTTCTGAACTTTGTTGACTTATGAAATTAAAATTATATTATAAATTTTAAAATTACCATTCTTTAATAAAAGTTTCTTCTTAAAAAATGTTCAAGGTTCCAATTGGCAAAAAAATTTCTCTATGAGGAAGCAAAATGTTCATGAAATGAACATAATTTTCCACTTGTTTTTAATTGTTAAACAAAAAAAAACAAGATTCACGAGAATATTTTTAAAACCCTTTCTCTGTGGACACTCTACAATTAAAAGAGTCTCAGAAATGGATGTAAAAAGTAAAAAATGAAATTTTTCTTGACGCTTGGAAGAGGGCCCAGCTGCATAATAAAACAATTTCTATTACAGTTTAAAATAGAAAATAAGATTTTCTCGTAGATCTTAACACACCTTCGTGTGCGGACCTCATAAAGATAAAAGAGTATTGAAAATTGACATGTACATTGGAAAACAAAAACTTCACTGGCCCTTAGAAAGGGGCCAGATCTGTACAGTAAAATACAGAATCTTCAAAGAAACCTTCAACGGGTCCAGTAAGCTAAAATAACGATGTTTTATTCAATATTACAACAAAAAACAGTTAAAGAACTTTTTCCATTTTACATGCACCCAGATAACTACCCGCAAAATATAAATGTGCTCCTCGTTTGAACATTTCCGTGTTAACTGCCTGATAGTTTCCAATGTTAACTTAATGGAAGTAAACAATGTAAACTTTCTGAAATTCAATTGTGTTAACTTCTGGCTTATTTAAAGAGTAACGTCTTGATAAAATAAAATATATTCTTTTGAGAATTCTTATCGAGTATTTTCAAGTAAGATACATAATTTAACAAATTTTTTTTTTAATTAGAATTATTATTTCTAATTCTTTTAATAATTACAAAATTCTTCTATTTAACATTGGATTGCAATAAATAATTGTGTTTAATAAAAAAAAATATATTCATTGAACTTAAGTATTTGAAATTCAATCAAGGACGTCAGAATCCAAACCTTTGAAGCTCGAAAAGGGGTGTGGACTCTAAAAACATTCTGGAACATTGCACTTTGTTCCTGTAACGTAATAAAAACATTTTTAAAACGTTCGAGGAAAGTCTTATATCTGGTCTTAGAACGTCTTTTTGTAACGTTTTTAGAACGTTTTAAAAACGTTTTACGGACGTTCTAAAATCGTTCCAAAAAAACGTTCCAAAAACGTTCTGAAACTTCCTTTGAATTTTCCAATTTATGACATAATTTTATTATTTTATTTGAAAATCTTTAATTTTTTTCATATTCTATTTGAATTTACTTATAATTTTTAGATCTGTTTGAAAATATCACGAAATTTATATAACTTAAAAATTGTACTGCCGGTAGGACTCGATCTCGCGACTCAACTTTACAGTCGGACGCTCTAACCACTGCACTACGCAACGTTTCTCGAAAAGAAAGTAATAGACGGCCGTTTTAAGTTACGTGGGTTTTAGAAGTAATAACTTGTTCTAAAAATAAGAAAAATTATAAAATTTCTTGGGTAAATAATTAAAAAGTTTAAATTCTAATTTAAAAATATTTGAATTCTGGGAATAAAAAAATCTTTAATTACAAACATTGAAAATTTCTTTCGAAGTTTGGACTTATAATTTTTTTTTACTTTAATTGAAAAACTTATCACAAATCTAAAATATTTTAATTGTTATTTGATATTTTGAAGTTAAAATACTTTTTCCACATAGTATTTATAATAATTTTGATTTCTGATTAACTATTTTTTTATGTGCAAAGAACGTCATTTGTCCAGACATAAAACGTTTTTAGAACGTTCTAAAAATGTTTCATTAACGTCCTTAAAACATAATCCATGAGGTCAAGTTTAGAACGTCTTTAAAACGTTCTAAGTTCGTTTTTTGTCCAATGTTCTAGATACGTTCTAAAAAGTGCGTTTTTGGAACGTTATTTGAACATGTGTGCCCACAGGGTTAGCATGCTCGATTACAGGTAGATTATAGAAATCAAATAAAAGAGTTTTTAGGAATTCTAGAGGCGTTGAAATAAGAATTTTTTGAGAGAAGTTAACGTTTATCAAATTATATATACGAATTTAATAAAGTGTCCAATTTTAATTAATTTTAAGTCATCAGCAGCGCACCTAACGGTGAATAAGGCGAACGTCTAGTCACTGCGTTGTCATAGATGTCAAGACTATGCATTAGTTTTCGATTTTATTCCTCTTAAACCTGTATTCCTACCAAAACTTGGTCACTTGATTACAATTTCTTATATTTTTAGAATTCTAAAAATAAATTTCTTATATTATATTAAATTAAGTAAACATTGGGCAGAAATTTTGTTTTGAAAGTGCTAAAAATAACTCATATTTACCATGTATTTTTGTTTAGTAAAGAGCTCGAATATTGATTAATTGTCCTTTTCTCTTATATTTGATTTCTATAGTCTCCCTGTAGTCGAACGTGATAAGGCGCAACACCTTTGTTCGGTCGAGATCTTATAGTCTATACCCTTTTTCAAGCTTTGAAGGTCCGAATCCTAATGCCCTAGATAGAGTTTCAAATACTTAATTGCCATGAATATATTTGTTTTATTAAACAGCTTTATATTTTGCAATCCAATGTTAAATGGAAGAAGTTCCTAATTTTTAAAAGAAATGGAAATAAAAATTTTAATTAAAATAAATCAATAAAATATTTTGTTAAATTATGGTGTCTTACCTGAAATAACTCGATGAGAATTATCGAAAAAATATGTTTTGGAACATAATAAACTGTTTTAAAAACGTTTGTAGAACGCTCGATTGCTCACTGGGTGGTGCCTGTACTTTTCGAATTTGGGGGGCGTGCCAGGATATTCGTGTGGCGGACTTTTACGAATATGGTCGATTCCGAAATTCGTGATTTATGTTATGGTAATGATTTTGAAATTTCGATATTGAATATAAACTGAACGGTGCAATGTATAACGTTAAAATTATTAAATAAGAAATATACATCAAGCTGATTCTGTTACTTATTCTATCACTAAAATCTGCGTAATTTGTTATTTTCCTGAGTCGGAGTGATCGTTAAATTCAGATATTTCTTTAATTAAACAAGAAAGTTCATGTTTTTGCATTGATAACTAGTTTTATGCGCATTTGATTAATTAAGCAGATAGGGATGCGCTCTACTTTTAAATTAACATTCCTGTAAGGACGGTATGTATCTAATTCTTAAAAACATACGTCTATATAAAACCTTTATAATTATTTTTTATAATTTAAATAAAAAGTTTGACGCAAGTTATTTTCAAGCTTATAGATTAGATTGCCCAAGAGGAAAGGCATTGATGCATCTATGTGTACAATAATTTTTTCTTTATAATATATATTTTCTCCAAAATACTCTCTAAATCCTGAATTAGTAATTATTTACTAATTAAACAGCGAAAAGTCGTTTACCAATTGAAATAGTAAATTGTATTTAGGATGTTGCTTTGTTTGGATTTTTTAAATTGTAGAGAGATCTTATATTTGTCTTCTTGTATCCATATTTATTAAAAAAAAATTACATAAAGATCATAAATCAATAACAATTTAGAAGAAGTTTTTTACATCTTTTCATATTTAATTTCGTAGATATTGATAATTTTCATATTTTAAGATAGACTGCTTCAGTACCAAAAAATCTTCTAATGTCATCAAAGAAACCAATTTGTAAGTTATTAGGAATGATTGTGTCTGTATTGCAGATTGGTAGAAGTAATCCTTTTGTCCAGATTTTTTAGAAAAAACAGCAAAATCAAAACATTGGAAACTTCTTGTAGATGTAGTATAGTAGTCATAAATTGTATTTAAGATGTTATTTTGTTTGAATTTTTTAAATTGTAGAGGGATCTTATATTAGTCTTCTTGTATCCAAATTTATTAAAAAGAATTTACATAAAGAGGGGGGTTTGCTGTACTGCAAATCCTTATTTTTAAAAAAGCTTAAACTAGATTTCGCCTGCCAACATCAGGCATCTTTGGATTTGTACAAAAACTGCAAATATAGATTTTAATTTATAAAAAGTTTTCAAATCAATAACAATTTAGAAGTTTTATTTTGCAAACCCCCTCTTTATGTAAAATTTTTTTATTCAATATAGATACTAGAAGACAAATATAAGATCTCTCTGAAATAGTAAACATTTACTAATTTTAAGTAAAGAAAACTACTAATTAATTAGTAGAATATTACTATTTTTAGTAGATAATTACTAATAAAAATAGTAGTTTTTTACTAATTGAAAATGTGAACTTTGATTATTTCAATTAGTAGAAAACTACTAATTTCATTAGTAATTTTCTACTCAAAAATAGTTATATTCAACTAATGAATTAGTAGATTTTTACTAAAGAATAGTAAATGTTTACTATTTCAATTGGTAAACGAATTTTAGCTGTTAAATTAGTAGAAAATGACTTCTTCAGATTTAGAGAGTATAATAAATTGTTTATTTGTTTTAAGATATAACGTCTATACAAAGAGGTTGCGACTGTATATTTACATAAAATTAAGTAAAAACTGACAAAATTATAGAAAACATGGTGGTTACAAATATAAATGTACATATAATATTAGATTTTCACAATTTTTCAAGAATTTTTCCTTTTTAGTGACTATAGATTCAATCAATTGATACAATTTTTTAATCGAGTCAGTTTGTGGGTTATTAAATATTTCAAATATTTTCGTCGATTTTGAGGATTCAACACAAATGAATTTATTTTTTTCTTCATCATGGTATCTACAGTCAACCAAGACGTAATATTTAAATTCATCATTAACCCGCAACCACCGCAAAATCCCTCACATCTCTAGCTACATATGTCATTGTTTATTTTTATTTTTGATTGGAAAGTATTCAGAAGTCTCATTTGGGCAATTATACTAAGATATTTTATTGGTAGACAAAGTTTGAAATATTGCTGGCTATTCTCGCTTATCGAGAGATATGGGAGAAGTTGCAGTGATCGAGATACACCTAGCCGGGACATATCACCCGCATACAAAAAACTCTCATATTCAGATATCCAACGTGCTTTGTTTCATGTTAACGAAGCCGAAAGTAATATTTTCCCATACATTTAGTTTATTTATTAATATAAAAATTGCACAGATCTGCGCACACCAACTAAATTTTGGTATAATATTCTTATTTCCTGACAGTCCTTTCAATTTTAAAAAATATTTTAGCGTATAACGGTCGTTGTTCATAGCAAGTATTCTTTCGATAAAATTTAAAGCTAGTTTAAAAGAAATCGCGATAAGTTTGCGGTTTTCCGTTTCTAATCTTACTGTATGTCCAGAAGTGTTAAATAATAATAGTAATATTATTTTATAAAATTGAGTTTGAAATTTCTCTATTTCGTTACCGTACTTTAAACCTCAAATGTGCAAACTACACATTAAGACAATCAAAGCCAAACTTTTGAATAGTTTCTGACTTGATGACCAGGAGCTCAGCTTCATCTTTTTTATTAACGAAATTGTCTTAAATTGATGAAGGTTTGCTTTAGATAACATGGTATTATCAGAATTTATAAAGTCTGACGAGTTGGAAAAGGGGACACCCAGATACGTATAGCTAGATACAATTTCAGTTTCTTCATTATCACCGATGTTTTTATCATAAGAGTGACCACCCTATCTGAAAATTCTTATTTTAGTTTTGTCAATTTTAACTTTTAAATGATTTAATTTACAATATTTGTAAACAGCCTTTAAAATCCCTCTCATAGCTGACCTTGAGTCTACTAGATGGGCAATGTCATCTGCAAATGCTAAGAGAATTATTTTAGTCAACTGATCGATTGACACCCTCAGCCCATAAAAATTCCTCAAAATCCGCAAAAATGAGGCAAAACAGGATTGGACTCATTACCTCTCCCTGTAGAACCCCTTTCGTCACTCCAACATCCTCCGAAATACCATTCATTCCCTTATCTGAAATTGTGGCTTTTTCATAAAGATTTTTTAAAACTTTAATAATTTTACTGATAGTACCATATAGTTTTTTCCAAAGCAAGCTGTGAGAGATGGAAGGAAAGGCACTGCGGTTAACCACGAAGAGGACGAAAAATTTACCCTTGCTTTTACTTAAACGGATTTGAAAAAATAAATTAAATTGTGAATATATGGTCCACGCAACTCTTTCTAAAACCTGCCTGATGCTCTGATAATAGATTGTTGCTTTCGACCCAGTCGTTTAATCTTTCTTTAAAACTTGAGTAAATCCTTTTAAGGCAGTCTTCACCAAAGCAAAAGGGCATTATTCCTGAACTGTTCTATTCAAAAATTAAAATGTTGTTGAATTAGAATGTTACTTTGATAAATCTTTTCCCTATATGACAGTATCAAAACCCTGCCATATTATCTCTTTTGAAAAAAACTTGTATAAAGTAGAGAGGGTGGAATTTTGACATTTTGAGTTACACCGACATTTTAGAGTCTGTATAATTATGGCACAACTTAATAGTTTTTAATTTATACATAGCGAATTTTAAAGCATTGTTCCTGCACTCTCTAAATAAAAAAAAAGATTTTTTTTCTAAAAAAGTTTTTAAACCTATTTTTTCAAAATTAAGTCTTCTTTTTCACTTTGAGGTCTTTGGTCATTTTTTTATTTTATTTTTAATCGAAAGCTGAAACTGGAAAATAGCCCAATAATGGGGTTTCAAGAAAATGTAAAATATCGTCAAGAAAGTAGGTCTTTTACATTTTCTCGAAAACCCATTATTGGATTTACCAAAGTTACAAGAGATTTTAGTTTTTTACTTGGGTCAGTTCAGGAATAATGCCCCATATCTCCTTTCTCATTAAGCACTCTTACAATTAGAAAAATGTTACCCCAATATTCCGGCACATTCCTCGAATCCCAAATTTTGTTATATAAAAAAGTAAAACAATCTCGACCATTCTCAGAAAGGTTTTTCAAGAATTCGAAGGTGAAACCACCCAAACCAGGGGCTTTATTATTTTAACATCTTTGAAGGCTTGAGACAACTTCATTTTTAGTTGTTGGTGAATCCAAAAATAGGTTATACATTGTACATTCAAGTAATTGTTTGCATATGAGAGATATACTTCCAGAGAAAGGAGCAAAAGTTGAATTAAAATAATTATGCCAAGTATTCAAATTTATAATATTAGCATTACAAGTAC
Organism: Ganaspis sp. Gsp50; assembly: GCA_011057455.1. Lineage (NCBI taxonomy): Eukaryota > Metazoa > Arthropoda > Insecta > Hymenoptera > Figitidae > Ganaspis > Ganaspis sp. Gsp50. The sequence continues at coordinate 2,089 of WNHD01002681.1, read as the reverse complement.
GGGGTCTAAATATATTTATAATTTTCAAAAATGAAGCTGAATCCCTTACAATTTTTAATTGGTTTAAAAAAGAGATAGAATAATCTTCCTTCTTTTTTAATAGTAATTTTTTGTATTCTGTTTCTTCTCATTGTGATAAGTTACAATATTCTTATCTTCAAATTTGTTTGAACTAAAATTTTTTAAGGACTGTATTAATAAGTTTTTAAATTCAACATATTCTCTATCATACCAGGGTTAAGAGGTTCCACACTTACTGTGTACAGTTTTTGTTATTACTACTTTCGCACATTGCATTATTTTTCCAGTCAGATCACTTTCTATTTCATCAACTGAGTCATTATTATTATAAAATAGATTACATGTTTGCATACGAGAAATACATTCATCTTTTTTATGGGTTATCCATTTTAATCCAGGAGTAATTTTCTCGTTCTGAATTGAAGTATTAAAAATAGCTACTATAGGAAATTATTCTGATGCAGTTACAATGTATTTTACTTTAAAATCCAAAAAATATTCTGCACCAGTCAAATGTGACCAAAACATGTCAACAATAGATTTTCCATTCTGATTAACAAAAGCATAATTTGCAGGGCAATCATTTTTGGTTCTACCAATGATTAAAATAAGTTCATTATTCTATAATACATACGAACTACATCTTTTCTCAAATATATACCAATCACTCTAAATTATTTCGTTAGATAGCTGGTCCAGACTCCTCAATCTACAATTGAAATCACCACCGAAATATATTGGTAAATCAAAAAACTTGAATGATATCTGACTAATCTGCTAGTCCAATATAGTCAAGAAATTATCAAAATCAGAGTTAGGAGAAATGCATATAAATCCCATTATGAATTTAAAATTTTTACTCACAAATTTGACAAAAATACATTCCTTGTTTTTAAACAGATTTTCGGTCGAGTATTTGTTTTTATCTTATACTACAAGGAGTCCGCCTTTTGCTCTTCCTCGTTTTGTTCTCTTTGTCGCTCTGTTGTAAATGAGATTACAATAATTAGAAATGGAAAGAGATGGATCAACTGTAGCCTACATTTCGTTGGCATATACCATATCACTATTATACACTTCAGGAAGTACATCAACAATGCTTCGCCGGCCCCTTCTGTTCCAAAAGGAAATTCTTGGTTGAACTAGGCACAGCTATATCTTCATATTGTAAATCTCTTCTTTTTTGTCAGTTAAATTGGAAGGACTAAGGAATGTATCAGTTGCACCATCGTTGTTATCAAAATTTATACTTCTCCCTCTTTTGCCTCCAGCGTTTTTGGAACCTGGCTTTTTGCATCTTTTTTTACTGTTTGCAGAGATGACTGAATCAGCATGATCATCAGTCTCTTCGTCAGAAGACCCAACGCTTAACAGAAGCGCTTCACTCTGGGATAGATGTATATGTTACCGGCAAAACCCGAAGACCAGGCAATTCGCGAAATGCCTAGGCAATTTGCGAAATGCCTATATGATTATAGGTATTATCCGAAATTCCTGTCGATTCTTAGGAATTTTCGAAATTCCTAGGCATTTCTCAAATTTCCTCGGCACTTCGCAAAATGCCAAAGCCAGTTTAGGCAAATTAGGAAGATGGAATAAATTTTAAAAAATTATCTATTTATTCAGTTACTTGTTGTGACAAGAAGAACTGCCGTGACATTTTGAATTACAAAGAAGACCTTTTTTTTACACAAACATCTTTTTGTTTGACAACGTGTACTTTTTAGAGGTTTCACTAAGCATTCGGTGACGACTACCATGCCCAGTCGCAATGTGGGCTGTTTCCAAAATTTCAAATACTTTTTCTAACGGAACAAAATATTTAATTTCCTCACTGTCACTTTTTGCTACTAATTTAGAAACACATCCCACTTCCAAAATATTGTATCTTTTTACTCGTCTGTATTGACGACTTATTTTTGGTCCATTTATTTTTATTTCTTGTAAATCTTTTAAAATGTCGTCATAATCATTTTGATCTAAAATTTTGTATTTATTTTTATCACTCACTGCACGATAAAAATCATCTTGACGCTTATTAAAATTCTCGCTGGTCATTTTTAAAAGT
>WNHD01002680.1:0-25812 GCA_011057455.1 Ganaspis sp. Gsp50 | reverse complement strand
ATCGTTGAACTGTCGTAGGGATTACAAAAAAATGGTCAGTTATCCGAGCTCTACAAATCAACTATTGTAATCGCTACAAATTATTTTTTCTCAGTGTAACTTTATTAAGTTTGTTATGAAAATATAAGCTAATAATTATTTTATTTGTTGCAGGTAAGATTTTACTCATACACTGTTATCTGCAACAAAAGTGGTGAGTAATAAATGCAAAAATAAACAAGTGGAAAATTGTATTCACTTCATGATAGTGATTCAAATTAAAAAAAAAAATAATTAAACAAACGAACACTCTAAATTTCTTAGAGTGAAATCTCACTCCACTAAGAGTGGAAATTGGGTCACTACGTTCCGAGTGAGAAAAAGAGTGAGATTTCACTCTTTAAGAGTGAAATCTCACTCTTTTTCTCACTCGGAACGGAGTGACCCAATTTTCACTCTTAGTGGAGTGAGATCTCACTCTAAGAAATTTAGAGTGAAAATAAATAATAAAAATTCCTCCTTTAATAAAACACAAAAGAATGTAGAATTGACAAAAATACAATAATCAGAAAATGACGAAATTGACTTGTCGAGGAGAGATTAAAAAAGAAATTCAAGTTACGGGAATTGTCAAATTTGGATCCATGGAGCGTTGAAGCCTTATACATATTTAAACACATATGAGCGAATGGACATTAGACAGCCGGACAGACGGACGGACATACGTTGTGCCGCCCCTGTAATCATGCTATTTTCTCACCGCTCTGATGCTGATGATGCCTACCTCGCGCATATAACCTCTTCCATGGAGGGGCATAGACTCAGGTTGCTTGTGAGTAGAAAATAAGTATAGAAAATGATGGACGCTCCGAGTAATTCCCTTTAATAATTGAAATATACCCAAGAGAAAGAGAGAAGGAAAGAGAAGGCCTGCACAAATCGCGGCACATCATAAACAATTCTTCTGCATTAATATCCGCATTAACATACCTCACAATTTTATTCCTCCCTCACTTTTATTCCATTGCAGTTCGTAATATTTCCCAAATTATTTGGTCCATTTTAAATTTATAATTAGTTTATATTTCAAAGATTTAGCGAAATGCTCTAATATTTTTTATTACACGAAATACGTTTTTTATTACGAAATATGTTTTCTTAAAACAGTGAAATCTTTTGTTAGAATAGCTGTACAGTGTATTTTTCATTACAACAGGAAAAAACTATTTTAAAACTATTTTTGCGAAACTGTTTGCTATTCTTTAAATCTTTTTGCTTACGTATATATTGAATCCTATATGATAGTTTACATCTAATCTATATGTATAAGATTCAATGAATTAACTAGCTAACTTGCTAAGAATTTTGTATATACGTAAATTGCAAATTATATTTACAAATAAATAGTTTTTACTACTTTTCCTGCATGAATTAAATATAGTAAATATTCCATTTATGATAATATATTATTAATTTAAAAAACCGAGTTTGGAAAAATAGAACAGATTTATAAACTTTTATAATGATTTTACTAATTTAATATTTAATTTTGGTATAATTTAGGAATAAATCTTAGATTGTTTGGAAATTATTTCTACACTATTGAGAAATCATTTCTCAACTGTATATAGAAATCATTTCTATACTGCCTAGGAATTATTTCTATACTATAATTAGAAATCATTTCTATACAGTTAAAAGAACTAGGAATGTAATTGAAACTACTACTTTAAGTAGTAGATTTTACTACATATAGTAGTTGAGTAGTTCCGTAGTTGTAATTTAACTACGCATTTAAGTAAAATGAACTACTATGTATCAACTACTTCAAAAGTAATTAAATTAACTATATCAAAAACGTCAGAATAACTATGAAAGCAGTTAATTTAACTACTTTTCACTCAACTATCCTATGGTAGTTGAAGCTGTCGATCAAATTTTTTTCAGTGTATACTATGCTTAGAAATTATTTCTATACTGCTTAGAAATTATTTCTAGACAGATTAGAAATTATTTCTAGACTGATTAGAACTTATTTTCAGACTGTTTACACTGTAAAAACAAGTGTCTCAATTTAAGATATGTCGTCCTCACTTTTGAAACGTTTGACGTGTTTCTTGACATTAAACGTTTCAAAAGTGAGGACAAAACATCTTAAATTGAGACATTTGTTTTTGCAGTATAGAATCATTCCAAGACTATTTCAATATTATTTCAAGTTGTTTCAACATTCGTGAACTATTTAGATATCCCTAAATTGTTTGTTATTAATTCTCAGACTGTTTAGAATTGAATGATACACTAATAAAACAAAGGCTTACTTGTAAGTATTATTTCTCAATTCAATTTTTTCAATTCGATTTTTCGTCTGCAATATTAATTCTGATGTGCCCGGTAAAAATAAATGTATTTCCCTATTTTCCAGAATTATAGTTCTTAAAACTACTTTTACTTTAATCGTGAAAAGATGCGAGATTGTAATATTAATTTTGGGGTTCCCGATTATAAGTGGTTAGTGTCAGATTTTGATTTGCTCTCACTTAGTTGCCAAATTACGGTGCAAGACATCGCGACGCAATGAGATGCCTGTGGATGCGACGTTGTCCATCCAAGTGCATTCTATAAAGCGCGCTCTCTTTCTCTCTCTCATACACTTTTAAGGGAGACGTGTAATTTGGCCCCATAAAATAACGGGCTTCCCCCCATGTACTTTGCGGTTAGTGTGGTACGCGGCATGATCGAAAGCAACGCGCGATTGCGCGTGTGTAATTTCTTTCATCTGCCTCGCCTCCCTACGAAATTTAATTATTTGATAATAATTTCAAACGCGCACCCATTATCGTACACGATACTCTTGAATCGCTTGCTTGTGCTTACCGCTTATTGCAATTAGCCGGATTTCTAAATCTTCTCAATATGCGAATTCTACATTATTTTCTATATGTGCGATCTCTGGTTCTAAAAAACATATGAGTATCCAAACATATTTGTATTTTTTCATTGTTCTTATAGGCGATTTAAGAAAACGCCAAATTTAAATGTGAGAGAGAGAAAAACAAGAAGAGGAATAACAACAGAAGAAGCAAGCAAAAACTTAAAATATTTCTTTCTACTCTATATGAATTAGATACTTTACTCTCAAATGACTATAATTTTCCAATAAAAATTAATATACAATTTCACTAAAGATTAGTGCATTTTTCAATCTTTAATATCTACACATTTTTCTTTAATTCATTAGTATGGAAAACCACTAATTCAGATTTAGAGAGTATACACTATAGAGGAATTTATCACAGAAATACCCGTATTCTAGGTTTAAGAATATCTTCTTAGCTCCTATTTAAGTATATTCTATACTTAAATAGTATACTATTATAGTATAGTATACTATTCTTAAAATAAGAGTACATTCTTATTATATAGTATATTATTATACTAAATTTAAGTATAAATATTCTTAATATTCTAGTATATTATATACTAAATTTAAGTATAAATATTCTTAATATTCTAGTATATTTTATACTTAAATTTAGAATATACTATTCTTAAAATAAGAGTACATTCTTATTTCAAGAATAGTATAACTTAACTTAAGTATAGAATATACTTAAATAAGAGCTAAGAAGATATTTTTAAACCTAGAATACGGTCTTTCTGTGAATTAGTATTTGATTTTTCATTTCTTCTTCCTATACCTATATTGAATTAAAAATAATGTTGGGAATTAATGGAAAATTATACGGTTTTGTTTTCGCAGTAATTGGTTAAAAGGGTAGAAATTACGGAATCGAGTGAGAAAATAAATTCACTTTCAAGATCGAATCAAAGATTGAAATCTTTGTTTTTATTCGCGACCTTTGGGTAAAATTGCTTATTGTTTCGCAAACCGATCTAAGAAGCTTGTAGAATAAAATAATTTTTTGTAATTTGGCATCAAGTTTGATTGTTTCTTATACACCAGATGATAAATTACTTGCAAGTAATTCTTATCACTTTTAAGCAGTAAAAGAACATTTTTATTACTCGTGAATAGTAGAAACCTATTGAGTAGTAGAATCAAATTTTTATTGAGTATAGTGGAAGAAAATTTCCATTGAGTAGTGGAAGAAAATTTCTGTTGAGTAGTGGAAGAAAATTTCTGTTGAGTAGTGGAAGCAAATTTGTATTACTTGCTTTTACTACATGCAAGTGATAAAAATTACAAGCTAGTAATCGATCATCTATGATATGAAACAATCAAACTTGATACGAGGAAGAAGTTTCTCTAGGTGTTACATAATAATGATTCGAGACGCTAATAACAATACAAGACCTTTCCTGTGCTGAAACTGCCTATTACAATAATAAAGCACGATGCTTGCCACACACAATCTACATACCAATACCATATAATCCCATCTTATCGCATCAAAATGGAAAAATCTCGAAAAATTTGCCCTCCAACTCTATATTACTAACATAATCACATATCTAAATTATCACAGAATTTCGTAATAAGCGAAAAGAGGATTCAAAATGAACTGAAAGGAAAAAAGGGGACGAAGATGGTTAAGTTAGGGGTGGGAATAGAAGGGTGACAAAAGCTCTCCCACTGCTCGAGGCTTTTCTTATTAAGTTCACATTTTTTCGCAAAGTGGCGCGGCGGACGTCTCGTTCCTAGAATACCAATGAACCTCTTCCTCCATCCGCGACGTTAGCCGAGAGGATAAGTTTGCTAGACGAGAAGCAGGTGGAAGAAAAAAATAAGAAAAAAGGCAGAAAAAGAAGTCGAGATAGAAATTGTCGAGGGTGGATATTGGCAGAGCTCAAAACTCAAAAGCTACCCTTTTCCTGCTGACCAATGGTCCTCGAAACAGTCGACTTAATTCGAATTTCTTCCACATCAGAATTCAAAAGCTTGTGGAAATTCATCGACATGATTGATGCCAATTTGATGCAGACGAGGGTTGAGCTTGCTCAGATTTAGTACAGGAAATATTTCCAAAAAGAGGAATATTTTACAAACTAAACATTGCGAGTAAATGTTTACAAGTATAAATGTTGCAGAATCGAATCAAACGTTCGCATGAAAAAGTTCCTACTCGAATTTGCACCCCCACAAGAAAACCTAAAACTCAAACTGAACAGATTCAAATCGAGATCCAAATGATTATACAGTGCGTATAGTAGAAAACATTAAACCAAACATTAGCATTTAACTTATTATAACTAAAGTAGCATTTTTCAATAAACTCTATTATTGTATTACTTTTGTAATAACTGACTTTGATCGATTAAAGTTCAACTTTTAGTAAAAAGTAAATCTTATTTTAAGACAGAAAATAAGTCTTAATTTAAGTTGCAACGTTTTTAAGGCAGACCTTGTTGATTTTTAGGTAAAATCTTATTTTCAGTTACATTGTGGAAAGCATACTAAAAGGCAGACCAATCTTATTTTCAAGGTAGCATTAAATTCAGATGCATCTTGAAATATGATTTTCTTTTTACTGTTTTTAACTAATACACAGAGAAAAAGGGATTGTTGGACCAACAAAAGGAATTGTTAATATAGAACTAACAAATTGGTTTGTTGCCATAACAAATTGGTATTGTCGGTTCAACAAAAAGTTTGTTGTTTCAACAATTAAATTGTTGAAACAACAATACCAGTTTCTTATGGCAACAAACTAATTTGTTAGTTTTATATTAACAATTCCTTTTGTTGGTCCAACAATCCCTTTTTTCCGTGATATAATTATATATTAGTTTGATCGATTCAAGTTCAAGTTTGATCGATTCAAGTTGAAGTTTGATCGATTCAAGTTTAAGTTTGATAGATTCAAGTTTAAGTTTGATCAATTCAAATTCAAGATTGATCAATTTATGTTTAAGTTTGGTCGAACTCAAGTTTAATTCCATGAAAGTTTAAAATTAGGAATTCTGTTCCAAAACATAGGACTTTTTTGTTAATGGGAAAAAATGGGGTTTCTTGTGATTTTAAAGAACGTCTATAGGTAAAGAACAAGAAGTTCTACTTTTGGTAAGGGAACCAGCTGGATCTGTCTTGTCGCAGGCATTAATCATCCAAGTATCTAAATGACGGGATTCCGATGTATTACCATATAAATGACATCATATTTCTGGTCAGGGTTTGTCGGGTCGCCCCCGCGTGATGTATGGAGAGACGGCATATTGGCGGGGTCTACCACCCCTATCGTTCGTTTGGACTCAATCACTATTACCACATTACCGATTTTCTTAGAAAGAACTATACTTAATTCCAATTTGAGCGAAATCAATGAAATTCATATTATTTATATCCGACAAGCAGAACAAAATAGAAACAAAAGTTACAAAAAAATGCACACAAAGTGCCACTATTTGCAGGATCAAATATATCACATGTATGAAAATGTCAATGTAACATCAATGTATAGTGACAATGTAACATCACTGTAATGTAAGAAAAACCAAATGTAATAAAAAATATCAAATGCATACAAAACAGTACTAAATGTAACTAATTTCTGTTTTGCAACAAATAAAGATTATATGCTACAATTCAGCAAGGAAAAGAAATATTTTAAAGAACACAAAATTAAAAACATGATTTATATACACTGTAAAAAAGAAGTCTTACTTTCAGACTACTTTAGACTGAACCCAAACTGACTTAATCTTGTTTTAAGACATAAAATTTGCTGACTTTCAGTCATTTTGGTTTTAAGATGTAAACGGTTTAAGACTTTGTTTTTTCTGTGTAAGCATATTAAATTAAGCACAAACAGCGTTAAAATGTAGATTGTAAGTGGTAAATTTTTTCCAAATGTATATGGTAAACATTTTTAAAAGTTTTCAAGAAGAAAAAATATATTGTCGAGGGGAAGTTGGAGTAACCATGCGGTTAAAATCTCTCCAACGGTCTAATGAAGAGTCGTCAACGAAGCCTATCTGCACTCAATTAGTGTGATTACGTGCCTCCTTCCCTTCGTCCATTCAAGCCTCTTCCCTCCCCCTTTAACACCCCTTATATTGTTACTAAATTAAGACCAAGATGAGAACTCTACACACAATCACTGCACCTTAATTTTAACAATATTACAGTAATCATTGTATTTTAAAAAACAGAATATACAAATGTTATTTATTCTCACTCATTACAAGTTTTATAAAATATTTTAAAAAAACCTTCAAAGTTTAATTATTATACAATTTTAGTCAATTTTCAATTTTTTAAACAAAAGTTTTGTAAAGATACTAATTTAACAATAAGTAATGTGTAATTTTCAGGTACTTCAGAAAACAAATTATTGTAATGTATATAATTATACGTAGGTATAATATATATAATTAATTCTTTTAAACAGATGTAGTTTTTTATTTTTGCCAATTTTTAAGTTTTAGGACATTATTTTTTCTAGTCTATTGTTCGAAAAGTAAGGTTCTGCCACCGTGCGGGAGAAAGTTCAACTGATAACAAGTTTCTCAGACAGAGCCGGTATTTCAGATTTCGCTTCAAACTGTGTGGTTAAAGAAAGTTCCTTCTATTTTGTAATATGTGCTATATCATTGCTAATATTGTTAATAATAATATTAATAATAATAATAATAATAATAATAATAATAATAATAATATTAATAATAATATTACTGTTATTATCATTATTAAAATATTATTATTTAATATTTTTAAATTCCCTTATTGAATCAAAAAAATGATTATTTATAAATTAGTTTTGTTATCTTAATGTTTGCAAATAGTTATAAATTATTACTGTTATTTCTATTTCAATATTTATGACATATTCTAATCGTTGAACATTTCTAACGTCTTTAAACTATTAAACTTATTAAACTATTAAACTTATTAAACTATTAAACTTATTAAACAATTAAATTTATTAAACTATTAAACTTATTAAGCTATTAAACTTATCAAGCTATTAAATCTTTAAGCTATTATAAACTTCAACAGCACCCTTTGATATAAAATTGTAAATTTCATTTTGATCCGGTTTTTACTTTAATTGGAGCATGTTTAATTCCTGTATTTTTTAAACATCACTTGAGGTAGTTTTACGTTTCTGAGCTCGTGCTCCAACTCATTTCAACCATTGTTACTTAGAATTCGTTGACCATCATTCACTTTTTATCAGTTTTTTTTTCGCAAAGCCCACAGGAAACGGGACATTGTACTCAAAGTTGCAATCAATTGTATTTCAATAGTTTTTAAAAAGTATATTCATAATATTGAATAAAAAAAAAATAAAAAAAATGATAATAACAGTAATTATTTCAGAAACAATTTACCAATTTTCAGTCATTATTATTTAATATCAATTCTAATTATGCGCTTTAAGCCAACACATTTTTTTCAAATTTATTATTATTAATCAACAAACTTATGAAGACCGGTTCAAATTTTCGACATATACCTAACTTTGAATAATTATTACTTTTATGATATTAAATGGACTTATATAAATTGTGAATGTTCGCAAAACTCAATGAATTTAATTTTTAGATCCAGTTATAAAATCAAGCTCACGTGCGTAGTATTTTTCTTCCATTCATAACTTGAATGACAATTAACCTTGATGTAGGTGTTTCTCCACATTCATGTGAATCTGATACTAATCTCGATGAAACGAAAATTTTCAACTTTTCTACTTTATTGCTTCCTCACTACCTGAATAACCGGTAGGACATGTTCCTGATTTTCTGGAAATAGACACTTAGTTTTTTCTTTGAAACTATAAACTTTGACTATATCCTCGAAATTACGACTGACGAAACTTCTAACAGTAAACTGCTTCCTCGCATCTAAAAATATCTAAATATCATCTAAATATCATCTAAATGTTCATTCTAAAATCTAAATATACATTTTGAACAAAAGTCACTTTAATCATCAAATCAATTGATCCATATTTAAAGAAACAATACAAAAACTGATGCAATAATTGCCCACGAATTAATCTGAAAGTTTTTCTTAATCACTTAGGGAGCATTAACTTGATCTAAAATTCTCTTAACCGTTATAAATCGATATATCACAGAGTTGTGAGACGTTCCAGGACTCGATCAAGATCTTTTAATCGGTCTGCTTTTTGGCGGTCTGTTTCTTGTTCACGCTCCATGACGATCGGATCACCATAAAGGATTATCAGCAGCTAGTTTTTTCCAATCTTCAAGAATAGAGGAAGAATGTATTACAAAAAGGGAGTAAATCGTCTCCTTCCGAATTAAACACAGTTCTTTTTTTCAACAAATCTATCCTGTCTGCTTTCAATTTTTCTTTACGTCATTCTCTTTTCAATGGGAGTTTGAATTTCTTATTTTATAACGTTTTTCAAGTTCTGACTCGCTTCATAATGCCTTTTCGACAACAAAAAATACTCGAAAATCACATCAGACAAACAGTTAAAATAAAGAACACAATCAATTAAAAATCATTTAAAAAAATAATACAATAACTGGGAATCAGTGAAATTTCACTGATTGAATTAAAGAAAAGTCGTTCACTGAATGGGCTTCAGTGAAATTTTCACTGATTCAGATTTAGAGTGCAACATAATAACAAATGAATCACAAATTTCTAATTACAAATTTGAATTAAAAATCATAAAAAGCAAAAAACAAAAAACAAAAAATTGATCCAATTCGATCGAAATTTACGAGAGCCTGAAAAATTGATACTTCCGCGTGTATAGAATTTCCCTAAAAGTTTTCACGATCGCGTGTTGTTTTCATATTACAAGATCATAAAAATCCTGTGCGCTTCAAGTGTCGAAAAAAAAGGGGGTCGCGATGGAGGAAATCGCCCAGAAAATATGTAACGGACGTTTAAGACTGTTAGTGCCAGGATCAGAGCGTTCAGTAGCAGATGGGGAGTCGTTTGAATCTCACCCCCGCGTACTCTTCGATTCATCCCCGTTGTCTTTTGCCTCTTGTACCTAACCCGTGGTTCAGGAATCGCGGGGGAATTTAAAAAGCTATTCCGTGGTGCGGGGTGCATCTGTTTTGCGGATCCTACGACTTTAAAGTCGACAGGGGAGAGTTAGGTTAAAGCAAAAAGAAGAGGGGTGCGAGGAAACTTGCCAGTCGTCTTAAGAATCGTCCCAAGTGAATCCTACACTCGAGAAAACGACACGATTCGTTAACCACTGTATCGAAATCAGCAAGATGAACGACCAAAGTTTCTCGACTTCGAAAACCTTATTGAAAAATTTGTCTCAACAATAGTACTTTTATGGTCATTTTTGTGTCTTAAAATTGTCATTTTATTATGTTATTTTTTTGACTTAAAATTTGAACCAATAAGAGAGTTTTACGATATTTCTACTAATGAGTAATACATATTTTAAATTTCATGACATTTAGAATATTAAATGTCATAATATTCTAAATGTCATGAAATTTTATTTAATTTAATTTAATTTATTTTTAATTTAATTTTTTAAAAATAAAATAAATTTAAAATAAGACACTTGTTTTTGCAGTGGAAAGCTATTTTTTGGAAACAGCGGAAAATTAGAAAGTTTTTAAAATTAAAAACAGAGTAACATTTTTTAACTTCTTTAGTGCTAAACTTCTAGCACATGGGAAAAAACGTTTCTCTCGAGACAATTTACATTTAAATGAAGCCTCTTGCGAGAAGTCGTCAAGAAATCATTGTGAGTCTGACAGTTTCACTTGTACACAAAATACCTCCAAGAAATTTTTCCATTTCTGCAAAGGACAGGAAATTACATACAAATTAAATCCTCTGAAAGTCTCTCTTCACGTGTTTTCTGCTTTTTTGATATTTAATCTGATGAAAGAAAAAGTACAATCCACCTAATAAACATAACGCAAACAAATAATGAGCAAGGAAAGATGTTGCTGTTTCTGAAAAGATGTTACTGTTTCTGAAAAGATGTTTCTGAAACAGCGAAATGTTTCACGAAAGACAAAAGATCGTTTTTCCTATAAAATAGCTATATAGAATAGCTGCAAATTTTACTAAAATTGCAAAAATGTTTCTATATTTTATTGTAAAAGTTGTTGCTATTCCAGATGAAACTTTTTCACGTGAGTATTTATTTACAATCGAACATTTTTCTTCATTTACTTTGTGTTATTTATTTTCCTACAAGTACGAAATCCGAGGTATCAAAAATTGATTATCAGGACAAATGTTACAAACGTAATGAAAAATGTTATAATACGTTATAAAAATGTAAACACTCTCTAAATCCAAATAAGTGAGAATCCATTTATTTTATATCAAAAGTCTTCCATGCACTTAAAATAAGTGAAAATTAGCTTATCTTATAGTCAAATTTCACTTATTTTAAGTGCATGGAAGACTTTTGACTTAAAACAAATGAAATACCACTTATTTGGATTTGGAGAGTAATTATAATGAGAATGGATTAAATAATTACAATAAGAGTGGAATAAATAATTGCAATAAGAGTGGAATAAATAATTGCAATAAGAGTGGAATAAATGTGGAATAAATAATTGCAATAAGAGTGGAATAAATAATTGCAATAAGAGTGGAATAAATAATTGCAATAAGAGTGGAATAAATAATTGCAATAACAGTGGAATAAAAAATTGCAATAAAAGCAGTGGACTAAATAATTGCAACAAGAATGAAAAGTTTCATAATACAACTTTACATTTTACGATAACTAAATTGGTGTCTAACGGAGGGTTAAATACGAGTGAAAGAAGAAAGTAAGGTGCTAGTAAATTAAAAGAAACTTAATTCAAAGAGGGAGTGGAAATAACAACTACAGAGATAATGCTAGGAGAGAATAAGTCAGACAATAAAATTTAATTATTCGAGAAGGAGCTGTCGGAAGTTCTTGTAGCTGGAAAAAGAGTCAGTGTCCCTTGCGGGCATGCAGATAAAATAAAAGAGGTGGGTATGCCTAGTGGAGTACCAAAGTAACGGCCTGTTAAAGATAAGGAAATGAGGTGTCGCACCCTGCGATCTCGCCGAGGCCGGAAGGGAAGAGATCTTTTCTTCAGAAGAAGCAAGAAGAGAGTCGAGTGGAAAGCACCCCTTGGGGATTCCCCCTAAGCCAAGCTTCAAGCCGACCGTACACATTCGGCTTTCGAATACCTTTACACTCGGACGCGCGACTCACTGCTTCTCACATATCCCGATCCCTCCGTTTCATCTTCCCCTTTCTCGACTAAATAACTTTTCTCTACCGTGACCAATCGATGGTCAAATGACTCCACTCAAGAAAATAAACATTTTTTCTAATTTTAGACTTCCAGATTAATTTTCTTTGCCTGTTCATCTTCTATTACTCTTTATTGCATAATTTTCAGGAAATATAAATCAAACAATATAAACTAAATATAATAAACTAAATAAAATAAAATAGAAAATAATAGAAATAATCTAAAATCGAAAATAATATAAATAATCCAAAATAGAAAATAATAGAAATAATCCAAAATAGAAAATAATAGAAATAATATAAAGTAATAAAATATTACATAAAGATATAACTGTTTTTGCAGTTCGTTTACTCGTTAAATAGGCATAAACAATTGTACCACAAAATGTGAAAATGAAAAAATGAAAAAAAAACCACAAAATGAAAAACGAAGCGTAAATTAATTCCAAAAATTACCGAGTCGAGAGAATTCTAATAAAGAAAGAATCCAAAGCGATAAATTTAGCCTGAAAGAGGAAACAGGAAAATGTGAGGTTTTTGTTGAAAATAAAAATTTGCCTGGAGTTTAATCGAAAAATTATGGTGTGATGGATATCAATGTTTAGGAAGTGACAAAAGCAAGAGATCGGTATCGAGTCTCATCAGCATATAAAGTGCATTCAAAAAGGAAAGAAGAGATAGATGAAGAGTGAGGAAGACATGTATATATGGAGGAGGCGTCAGAAGGTGGCATAGACATAGAGAGCAGAAACCATCAGTCAGGTCGAAGGTCTTCGGAGGGCGATGTCCATTTGGCATCTTGGCCCGCCGGCCACCCCCTCAAGTCTGAACGCAACCCCTGTGATCCAAGTCAAGCAGACCTGTGAAAAATGATAGCTTCCAAATTGCCCGCTTACATGATAAATATACAAACGCTTCCGTGTACACAATTTTACGAAATCTACTTTATATGTCTAATGTTTTCCGAATTGGATCTTGTAAATTCCTTAGACAATATAAACCTCCTCATTCCTCAACATTCTTACACTAGTATTGATTTGCTTTCCTGCTTGTCATACATGTTCAATGCGATTTATCGCTGCATTTACGAATTTTAATATGTAGATTATCATCTATTAAAATTCGGCAAAAGCTTCGATTTATTCAGACGAAAAGTTTGTGTTTCTATGCTCTAAATCCGAATCAGCGAAATTTCGGTTTTGCTGAATCATACATAGACTTTGAGAAATAGATCTGCTTGATTCAATCATGTACAATATTACTTCCTCATAGAGGAAGATTTTTATTTTGTAAGACAAACCATGTTTTTATTTTGTATAAGACAAATCGTGTTTTTGTTTTGTTTTACTTTTTACTTTAAAGTAAAACGTTACTTCAGTTGTAGTAACGATATTTGTTACACGGAATAAAATAAGTTAGCTGCTACTGCTAAAAAAAGTTAGTTGACAATATTTAGTCATCATAGCTAAAGTTTTGCTAAGCTATAGCTTAGCTTATAACCTTAAAACGTACATTTTAAGTAAATTGGCTAAGACAGGTAAAAGTTCGCTCTGATAGCTAACAATTTCGATGCCATGGCGAAAAATAGTTATTTCAAATAGGGACAGCGAAATATTTATCTGTGGGATCTTTACATTTTTAGCTACCACAGCGAACTATTAGCTGTCTTAGCAAACACCTTAGTTGGTTTAGCTAATACGTTAGCTATGATGATTAAATATTGACAGCTAACTTATGTTAGCTGCAGCGTTTTTTTCCGTGTACGATTTTGTTCAAAATTTATAAGACACGATTAATTATTAAATACGTAAGATTCACAGTAGATTTAAAGAATTATGTAATTTCAACTACTGGAGGAGATTTTATGGTTACAAGTATCATTACAAGAGAATACATAACTGTGTTTTGAGATATAATCCCAGCACGGTAACTTACAAACGCTAATTAAATGCGCGCGAGTAAATGCTTATACGCGGATTGAGATTAGGTTGTAGGAATTATGAAGCGAGTTAAATCAGCGGTGCGATTAAATCGGTACTTGGTTATCTTCCTCGTCCCGTCGGTCCCTCCAGTTATTTGCTACATTAAGATAAGAATTCTCTGCTTAACATAGAGTTTCTGTTCGACTCACATAAGTTCCAAAGATCAATCGATTAATTTAAAAAAAAAACCAAATTCAAAATTTGTGCCTCAATTTGAAAAATGGTCCGTAAATTACCACTATCATAAATTGTGACTATGTATTTCGTAATGAAATTATTAATCCCTTTACTTTCTATACAAAAATGTTAACATTTACTTTTCAATTCTATTTATTTGTTTCTTTTATTCCATTTATTTGTTTCTTTTATATTTCGTTATTTCATTTTGTTACTTTATTTTGTTATTTTATTTTGTTATTTCATTTTGTTATTTCATTTTGTTATTTTATTTTGTTATTTCATTTTGTTATTTTATTTGGTTATTTTCTTTGTTATTTCATTTTGTTATTTTATTTTGTTATTTCATTTTGTTATTTCATTTTGTTATTTTATTTTGTTATTTCATTTTGTTATTTTATTGTTTCATTCATTCTTGACAAATTTATCGACAAAAATACCGATAAGACGAAATTCGAGAAAATAACAAAAAGAAGAATAAAAAGGAAAATAAGTTTCGTATTTTCCACTACTTTGGAGATTTGGGTCAGATTTTTATGGACTTTCTTGCTTCTATAAGGAGTGAAGAAGTGCAGGGAGAAGAAAAGGCAATCATCGCGGTCTCTAAACTTTCCATGGGGTCTTAAATACAAAAGCTTGGCAAAGGGTAGTGGATTTTACGACGTGCGTTTACGACCTCGCGACAGATAATTATCTACTCTCTCATCTCATAATATATTCTCTCTTCATTCTTAAGTTCAAGACACCAGCTTCTGTCGATTGACGCCTGTTACCTGCTGCCTCAACGAATTTTAAATCCTGTCAGGTAAGGAACTAAAAAACACACAAAGTTCAAGGTTCCATAACCCTAGAGCGAAATATGTAAAAATGCACATCTATTTTAAGAAAATCAAACTAAAACAAAGAATCAAAATGCTTTAAACAAAATTATTTGTCACAAAAAATTTACGTTTTTTAGTTTCTTTTTTACAAATGGGTATTTTTATAAAACTATACCCATAGGATAGGGAACTTTAAGTAAATACACGATACTCGTGGAATATCCATCCGTTTTTTCCTTTTTAAGGTGAAAAAAACTAAATCAAGGAAAGCGAGCGTTTAAGGTGTCGGACACTAAAAAAAAATAGTTATCTCTACAAGGGGTGAAAGATCTGAACCACCCAACAAAGACATCCCGCTTTTTTATGGGACCAAAAAAAACGAAGGGCCTAATTTATTACCAGACAATGGTTACCGTTATGGTACTCTTAAGACTGGTGTTGGAACTCGAGAAAAGTGAAGAGAGATTGGGTCAGGAGATTCCCGAGGACCCCACTGAGGATCTGGGGCACCTGAAAATTTCAGGAATAGTAAAATCACAAAGACAAGCTTTTAAATGTAATTCTCTGTTATATGTGTTACCTAATCAGAATGGTCAGATGTTTGCAATTTCGAATGAATTTTGATTCATGTATATAGGTACTTAAGAACATTCTCACGTTTGTGTTTTAATTTTCAATAACTCAACAATACATTTCATGTAAAAACTGAGAAAGCATTGTATATTAAGATGAAGATGGAACTTATTGAGGCAAGTGCAAGTTACAGGGGAGCCAAATAAGCAAGATACAGAAGCAATAATGTGGTTTGCGGCTAGATGCTCCGATGGACGACATAACGATGCCACATACCAAGGTGTATAATGTATATGCATTTCCACATTATTGCATTGGGCAGTGAATGTTAGATATGTATATACCTACAGGGTGTTATTTAAATTATGAAAATGAGAAAAACTGCGGTTTTTGCAGTGCTTTCTACTAATTAACCTTTTGATCTCAATGTTGTTTAAAAACAAGTTTCATTTATTTGATTCGTAAAAAAATCGTAAAAAAATCGTTAAAAAATTGTTAAAAAATTGTTTAAAAATCGAAAATCGTCACGATTACAATGCTTCCTCTATAAGGAAACAAAAAATTAATAATTTTATGATTTTTCCTTCCGATTGACCTTTTAGTTATAAATTATTGTTCAAAGTTTGTTGGCGTGAGGAATAAAATTGAAAAAAAATATAGAGCAATTTTATGCTTGTCGTAAGAATAGTTTATTGTAAATGATTTTTTAGACAAGAAACTAACAAACTGAATTTATACGTTTAGAGTTAACAAATTATAATAATACGTAATATAATAATGGCAATTTGTAGAATAATAAAAAATAATCGCAAATTACATAATAGTAATTTAAATATGCTGTGTGCGGTAGTGAAAGTTATTTAATTCTGTTTGTTTATATCTTCACTATGTTACGAATTTAATGTTCACAGTATATAAATTTCAGCACATAATACTCAACTTCCTGCCGCACCGCAGTTCTAATAGACATATCACCGACACCTCCTATTGTGGTTTAAGTCGTGGTTTTGCATCCATATAACTTTTTTACCTCTTATCTTTCTTCTTTTTGTACAAAATCTTATATAAAGAAGAAACAAAAGTTGCTTCACACAATCTTTATTCAATGCTTTCTCAGAAAGTCAAGAAAATAAAAGAAAAACATACATAATCAAAATATTCAAAAAAGACACGAAATTCTCGACAAAATTAAAATAACAAAAAAGTACTTCAAAGTTGGTTACATTAATTCTTTAAAATAATACAATAAGTTGCATTCATTTAAAGAACATGGAAAAATTTATGTTGGTAAAAAGATGCATGATAAAGATTAATGTAGATAAAAGGATGTACAAAAAAGATTTATGTTGATAAAAAGGTATGTATGAAATAAATTTGTTGCTAAAGATTGTAAACAATGCTTCTCTATGAGGAAGCAAAAACATGGACAGATCGTAGAAAAAAATATTAGCACCAAAATCAATAATGCTTCCCAATGAGGAAGCAAAAAGCCTATATATTGATTCGAAAATCATAAAGAAAATGAGATGAATTTGAAAATAGTAGAAAACACAAAGAAAAAAAACAAGAGAAAACATACAAAAAACCAAGAGAAATAAAAACCTAATTGACTTGACGTAATATGAAGAAAAGTCGAATTTCATCGTAAAAGATAAAATCAAAAATTAGAAGAAAGGTGAATAAATAACTATACAGATCAGTAATCTAAGCGACATTAAATTCTTCACAGCTTTTTGGAAACACCAGAAACAGTGCAGCTAAATCATCGGGAATGTGACTTCCGTACCTGTTTTATTGCTCAGCTCCTAATCATCCGGACATACAGTTAGTTATCCCTGATGCATAATCTGATTATTAGAAAACAAGCTATATAAATATTGGAGATGTCTTCCTCCGTGGAAAAAAATCCGGAATCTTCTCGTTTTGAGAAGCAAACACTTGTCGAATAATCGATCTCACGATCTTGTGTCGATCTTGTCTGTGATATGCCAAACAAACCGAATATCATGTTAGTTGGTTGAAAGAGCGTGTCAAGTTGTTATATAGCAATGGAAAAAAGTGCGAGAAAGAAAAAAGAGAGCGAGGAACAAGAGAGAAAGGTGCACTGGTTGGCTAGGACCGGTCCGTTGTCACCCTCGCCTTATACCGTCTTCCGACAGGAGGTTAGTTATGACCTGGTACCTCCTGTGCCCCCGCAAAAATAATAATTTAACAATTATCTCAGTGATCTTACCCTGGCCAAGTTCTAGACGATCCGTTATATTACTTTTAGCACGAAAAAGGAAGAAAATACAACTCCTACCGCAGCGAGGATATAATCTGATTCGAGTTTGAGTATATCGTTTTGAATAAAAGGGGATGATGGGAACTAAACCGAACCAAGTGTTTTTAGTTCTCGTGAATTGTATTTGTGTCGCATTATGCCAATTTATTGATTTATTAAAAAAAATTTTGACTAATTGATACATACGATTTGATTATATAAAAATAATTCAATACCGTTGTTCTCTACATCCGAATTAGTAACTTTAATTGAACACCGAATCGTTTATTAAATGAATTAGTAACCGTACTGCCTAATTTTTAGTCAATAATGATTAACTGTGAGTAAAAGACTGCAAATTCATTTTCTATAGTTTGCTAACACAATTGGTTTAAAGTAACAAATTCATTTTGTAAAGTTTACTAATATTAGTAAACTAATTACATATGTAATTTAATTGTAGCGTTATCAAATGGATTTGTAATTTTCTAAGTCATTATAAAAAAAATGAGTCATTACTATAAAAATTAGTAAAAAAAATTTACTAATGGATTCAATAAACAATTCGGTGCTGTTCAATTAATCAAAATTAACTAATTAAGATTTAGATAGTGTGAAAATCAGCAAAAAAACTCAAAGTTCTTATCGCTGATTCAGACTGAAATTTTTAATAATTTTGATAAACTGCAATTTGGACCAATTGTTGTTTAAACTTGTTAGAACTATCGAAACGTTGCAACAAATTATAACAATCAAAAATTGAAGTTTGAGTCAACTGAATTTATCATCGAATTCATTATTTCGATAAAATTTATTATTTCGATAAAATTTATTATTTTGATAAAATTTATTATTTCGATAATTATTATTATCGAAAAATGAAAAAAATGCATACTGTATAAGTTTGTAAAATTGTTAAATTACTTTAGTTTAAATATTACAAAAATTCGATGGCGATACTAATTTTATCATTAAATTCCAGAAGATAGTATTTTTCTCTAAAGACACGTTCACAGTTAACAAATTGACCAATTTCAGATAAATGTTGCTTAAACTGATTGAAAATTACTTATCCAATCGGTAATTTTGAGTCCGCACGTAAAATGTATAATATGGTGAAAGTAGGACTAAATTAAGTGAATTCCTTATCGGACACATATTGTCTACAGATCCCGCTATGCCGTAACGATCAAAGCAATTGCCAGTCGCAATCGACTGTCGATTCAATGAACAGATCGTGATATGAATTTCGGAAAAATTGGATCATTATTGTTATGAGTTATATTGGTTTATATGCCGACGTTCTTTTTTCACTTTTTCGCCAAGGCGATGAATTTCAATTCTTGTGTGATAAGTCATGCATTGTGATAACTCATGTATTGTCACACAACAATTGAACATACAATTGTGATTTTAGAACACGCGAATATAGTTACAAGGGTAGTTAATAAAGATTAACAAAGATTAACAAAGATTAACAAAGATCGACAAAGATTAACAAAGATCAACAAAGATTAACAAAGATCAACAAAGATTAACAAATATCAACAAAGATTAACAAAGATCAACAAAGATTAACAAACATACTAACAGAAGTAAAAATTGTCACATTGCAACAAAATTTACTTTTCTGATATATTCAGATGAAAAAACTACATGCAATCACTCAACGAACTTGAAAAAACAAATGAAAAAACAGATGCTAAAAAATATCCTAAAATTCTAAAAATATTCTATAACTGTTTTTAGCATCTGTTTTCCCAGAAGTGAAATTATTCAAAAAATACATCATTTGTCCACCTGGATAAATAGATACTTTTAAAGTTCATAAAGCAATGTTTACTATACTGACCCCATTCATAAAACGCGATTGAAGGATACCACTTATGAAATCGTCTTGGGAGTACTTGTGAGTCTATGACTATGTCTCGCGAAAGAAAAAAGAACAATAAAAGGAAGAATTGAAGGAAGCAAGAGGGAGTGGAAAAATCGTGTGAGTGCACACGAACACAAACAATACGTGTTTAGGGACACACATGTTCAACGAACATGCTCATAAACAAATCGGGCGCGTTTTATTGGAATGTCAAAGCGTAATATTGGTATTCTTGGTGCGGATTCCCCAAAATATGTAGGCTTGCGTGCTGCATGCTAATGAATACACACAAGGGTGATGGCAAGCCTGTATCGTCTTTTTCTATCTTTTTCGCGCATCCGGTTTCTGTCATCACTGCGTTCGATCATTGACAGGTGGTTTCAAAATCCTTGTCCTACTCATATCAAAATATTCACAAATTTTCCACCTTTCGAATTGGGTCAAGTTTGACCTATTTTCAGAAAAAAGTGCAATTTTCGAGCCGAAAATTTAAGCACTGTAAGCTCAATGTTAATTTAAACTCAACGTTCAGGTATTTTAAATGGTTAGTAATTCAAAATGCGTGAAAATATCAAAACTACGAAGCAAAAGAATCAGTTCAATCAATGTTCAACAATATATTTAAAAACTCACAAAATCATCTTCTAAAATTTATGATTTTCACAGAATATTATAAATTGAAAATATCGTTTTCACAGAATGTTACAAATTGAAAATATTGTTTTCACAGAATGTTACAAATTGAAAACATGGTTTTCACAGAATGTTACAAATTGAAAATATGATTTTCAAAGAATGTTACAAATTGAAAATGCTTCTGCGAGTGAAATTTCCGAGTTTCAAGATAGCTTTGGAGTAGATGAATTGTAGGGCTTTGGAATATAAACCATTGTCTGATGTTTTCTAAGATTTTGCTACATTCTTGGAAGGAAATAGAAGGATGACGATCTCGTCTTTTTCAAGGTTTATCTGTACTTGCGTGGAAGAAACCGCGGAATTGAACGATTGGCTATTTCACACCACATTGCCCCCTTCCCAGTCGTATCAGCATTCATTTTATTTCATCCTGCAATACGAATTTCACGCCCTGGTCATTCGATTTCTGCTGAGATACCTTCGTCTCTATTGTTTCGCCAAGAATTGTCTACTTGGGCGAGATTCTTTACGCCGAGTGTGACAATTACATTTAAAAGTTAAAGCTCAAAAAAATTGGAACGAGTTTCCAGAACTCGAGAAACTTGTGTTAAATAAATGAATTTCGATTTTCTTGTATTCGTACAAGTTTTGGAAAATAAATTAAATTCGGATTATGAATTTGAGGTGTAAGTATTTAAGTGCGTTAAGTATTTATGCACGCAATGAAAAGAAAAGATAAATAACAGGGGATGATTAATTAGCTTTTTAATTATAAATTAAGAAGTTAAAATATCATTTCAATATTATATTTTTAACGATGAAAAGCAAACGATAAAAAAACAATTGTTTTTTGTTTTTTATCGTTTGTTTTCTATTGTTTGTTTTTTATTGTTTGTTTTTTATTGTTTGTTTTTTATTGTTTGTTTTCTATTGTTTGTTTTTTATTGTTTGTTTTCTATTGTTTGTTTTCTATTGTTTGTTTTTTATTGTTTGTTTTCTATTGTTTGTTTTCTATTGTTTGTTTTCTATTGTTTGTTTTTTATTGTTTTTTTATTGTTTGTTTTTTATTGTTTGTTTTCTATTGTTTGTTTTTTATCGTTTGTTTTTTTATCGTTTATTCTTTTATCGCTTGTTTTTAATAGATTTCATTTGAGTATATTGGTTTAAAAAATATGCTAATGTCTATTGACCAGACTGATCAGCTGTTGGCCCACATTTATTGAGACTCTTCTTTTCCAGCTAGTCACGGGTAAAGATAAAGACCCCTACTAACCTCCCTGGTCTCCAGGGATCTTTGCAGAACATTCGTTCTCTTACAAATATCACAGTTGCTCGTATCTGAAATGAGGCTGAAAACCGTCGCAAAATCAAGCCTGCCGGCGAGTATAACTCATCAACCATCGAATCGTTTTTCTCAGCTCTTTTCAAATATGCCTCTTATCAGTAAAAAATTAGAATAAATCGTTTAACCCAATCTTTTCGTTTTCAAAGATAGAATATTCATAGGCATGACAAAATACCGTTTAGCCCCAAATTTACATTCTTCCATGGCATTAAAGCCCTTCTAAAAATTTGCTAATCTAAAATTGTCAAAGTTTGCTAATCTAAAAACAAATATAAAAATCCTTTTTCTCATCTCTTTTTAAATATGCCTCTTTATAAAACGATCTTATAAATTGAATCACTTTACAGTGATTATAACGTAAATTACACATTAGAGTGATTATAACGTAAATAATTATAACAATGCTTCCTTTATAAGGAAGCAAAAAGATGTATAAAAACTTCAATTTCAATAAAATAAATATATAAAAAAGATTTATGTTCATAAATGCCATATTAATATATTTTTTTGATCAATTGTCAAGTTGCAAGGCTTAAATTGAGTTAATAAATTCCTTGGAAGAGAAACAAGTTCAAGGGCACGAAATGAAATATGAAAATAAAAATGTTGATCAGTTTATCAGTGACTAAAGGGGAAAGGGAATTTCTAGAGTGGTTGGATTGAAATAGCAGTGTCACTCTAATTAAAAGAGATTACTCTTAAATTCGTTGGTTCGTGGTGTATAGGTACAGTGCTGGGTGAAGATAAACCTAATTGCAGTAACCCGATCTCGTATGGTAATACGGCAGGCGTCTCCGAAACAATGTTTAACCTGAACGACGGGTACGCGGGGGTCGTGTATTGTTATTTTAATAGGCATTATTTGATTTTAAAGTTCAATGAATGCTAGTGTGTTCTTGAAGGGAGATTTGATTGCTCCGCCGATAGGGTCGAACCCTGTTATTTCGCTCCCCGATTCCCTATTTTCTATCGATGCTCCGAGTCGTCCAGTGCAAGGAAAAAGAATCCATTATTTCTGGACTCGACATGATCTAGAGCTATCTTATAAATCATCCTTACTCAAAAAAAAATCACAACAAAATCGTCGCATCGACGACATGCAAAAATACGACAAAAATGCAAAAATACGATAAAAATGAAGAGATTGCATTTTCGTTTTTTTCATTTGCATCAAAAGATTCGTTGCATTTTCATACAAAAAATGACAAATTTTGATGCATCGTTACGAAAATTGGAAGAAGAGACGAAGATATTTTTTCATTGCGTCAAAATATATTATTTCTAAAGACCTTTAACAAGGAAAAATGAAATAGAAGAAAAAGAATAATACTTTTTGCAGAAACAAATGGGATAAGGATGTGGATAATCTGGAATTGAAAATCTGTCGACTGATTTGAGTTGAGAAGCGAGGGGGTCCATCTATGGCAGTTGATTGGCCACAAAGGGAGTAAAATAGGCTAAAGGAGAGCTGGAGGTTGGAGAGAGCTACTAAACTCGCCTTCAGTAAATAGAGTCTAATCAACTGTGCGAGGTCGATCCGATCGGCCAGATTCCAGCCTAAAATGTTCCCTTTCGCACCCCTACAACATGCACTCAGTCCCCTAACTCCTTCCATTTATTCTACTAGAATTCAAAAGAAAAGTTGCCACCGTTTTCTTTGAAAAATATACATTTCAAAGAAATTTGTAGATTATTATATTTATCATAAATATAATAATACATTATTATAAAAATTATAATTACATATTATAAATGTAATACATTATTATAAAAATTATATTTATTATAAATATAATACATTATTATAAACATTATATTTATTATGAATATAATACATTATTATAAAAATTATATTTATTATGAATATAATACATTATTATAAAAATTATATTTATTTTAAAGAATCAGTTGAAGAAGCAATAAAAATCAAATTGGAAAAACAATATAATACATATCGATTTTGTTATATAATTACAACAATAGAAATTTTGTAACCCCAGAGTTATGGTGCCTAATAACGAGAAAGAATACATTTTACATTATTCGCGAGTATAAAAATCCAAAAAGTATGAATGCTAAATGATTCAATTCTTATTGAATTTTTCGTAAACATTAATTAATTCGTAAATACGAAATAAAAGTCCTTTCGGTATAAAATGAAAATTGTTATGTCAAAAACTATGTATTTTATATGTTTCTTTTTACATGTTTGTTTTTACATGTTTGCTTTTACATGTTTGTTTTTACATGTTTGTTTTTACATGTTTGTTTTTACATGTTTGTTTTCACATGTTTGTTTTCACATGATTTTTTGTGTTTGTTATTTCCTATTGAGTTGCGTGTTTGTTTTATCTGTTTCTCATGCTTTTACGTTTATAAATAAAAAATTGTCTAAACTCGAAGATTGTATAAATCATTATTGTACCAAAAACAATAAATCGAAAACAGGATATAATTCGATTGTAATTCTTTTGCGTGACTTTAACACAAATGATATTCAAATTCCAAAAAATTTAATGATAATTGAAAAAATAATGCTGCAATGACGACAGTTTTCAATTATACTTTGGGTCTGTAATTTTAATGCACAATAGTTGGAAAATTCAAGGCGTTCCGGATAAGGATTTGAATTGACAACTTGATTGTTTGCCTCTGACTCCTGCTTCTGAGGATCGTTAGATGAACATGAAGATGCGGTAGCGCATTTAAATTAGATAGTTAGGTGGCACTATGCATACCCTATGAATTGGTTTTCTACTTAAAACTACCCCTCTCACTGGAGAATTGAAAGCTCAGAATAAGAAACTTTCATTTTCAGAAACAAGAAAACAGAAAAATCTATTTTATTCCTAAAAAGACTTTCAGACTTTCACCACTGTGAAATTAAAGTATAAAAGTGATTCCAAAAAACTGTCGGTTTATTTTTTTACAACTCAATCTCTGGCTAAAAACTTAAATCGAAATTTCTTTACTTTCAAGGTTAAGATTCCATTTACATCCACTTTTACATTCCATTTAATATATTGCCAGAGAAAACTTTGTTTTCATTCTTTCAATCCGGCCATTTAATATTTTACTTAAGGCAATTTAAAATACTACTTCCATGAGGAAGGAAAATTCCAAAGGTAACGTTTTTTAAGTATTAAGAAGATTATCGAAAATGAAAATGTGCGGCTCAAGTAGTAAATACCAATCTAATCAGACAAAGGAGGAGAAACTGAAGAATTACGCTTTAATTTTTGCCATTGTAAAAGCAAGCGACTTCTTTTCAATTTTTCATCCCCAAAACATCACCCCGCAATTATTGAAGACGCGAACAAATTGAAGGTGACAAAGCTGCTAGTCTAGACAAATAGTCCCTCAACGACAATTTGCTTCGCACCCCGACGTTGGTGTCGACGAGATCGAAACAAAGTTACGAGAGATCGACTTCTTTTTTTCCCGAACAGGCAGGGTTGGCGAGGAATAATTAGAGGGTAGAAGGTCTTGGTACTCGACGGTCATCCCGGACGACATTCCTCTAATGATAAAAAAGTTATAACGATATAACGAAAAGGGAGACTACAACTTTTGCAACTAATCGTTTTTCCATAAGTTGCTCTTTGCCCACAGAGAACTAGAAGTCACGCCGAAATTAAAAAAATCTCATATTGCAACATCTTTATCAATTTCCCTAATACTGGAAAGAATCGTGTATTTTCATAAAACGAGCGTTCATCATCCATCATTTTTTCCCGTTTTTCGATAAGGAAAATAATCATTGACAGATTCGAATCCAAAATGAATTCAGCGTGTCGCAGATACGTTAAATTGTTTTTTAAGTAACGAATATATATGTGGATTCGTAGGAAGAAAATTGTTTTTGCTTCCTCATAGGGAAGCATTGTTTAGTACACTGAGAGACTTTTCGTACGACTAAATAATTTTAAGCATATCGAAGAATGATATACTAGTGTTTGAAAGTTGGGAAAACCAGGTTTTTATATTATA
>WNHD01002679.1:0-14355 GCA_011057455.1 Ganaspis sp. Gsp50 | reverse complement strand
TATTTCTGATATTGAACTAGCTTCATATTAAACTGAACTTTGGGTTAGAATGTTATATTTTTGACAATTGAATAAGCATTTTATCAACGGGAGACGTCGCACTGGTGTCTGATCCACGATTGGTGCCTTTACCCTAGTTCATATTTAATTATAAATAAAATAAATTTTTTTTTTTATTTTATACATAATATATATAAAACGAAAATATCTCTCTATAAAACTATCTAAATCTGGCACTAGGACTAGTGTGATACGGTATAGAATACTATAGTACTTTATAATAATCTGTAGAAAGTAGATTTATGTGAACTAATTATTGAAATTTTAAGTCACTGCACTTAGGATATGGTAAATTACACTTTCCACTTCACCCGACAAGCGATTTCCCACATCACCCGATTTGACACTATTTAAAATAAATGTCCATATCAACAAAACAATCGCAAATTATTATTTAACTTTTTTACACTATAAAAGGTAACTAAAAATGGATCATTTTCATTAGGTATATAATTTTTTTAAACTTCGGAAACATTTTTTAGAGCATCGAAAACAATTATCAAAAAAATATTTTAAAATGGTTAAATTCTATGTCACTTGCTAGAATATAAAATAATAAGTGTACACGCACCTAAGGCTTATAAAAAATGTTTATATTCTATATCATAAATTTAACATTAATTAAACCACTGCTAATCACAAGAATAGTACAAATAATTAGCATTTACCACTCCACCCGACTTCCCACTCCACCCGACACTCCCCTAACTATTTCAAGTATTCTTAGTAAGCGGTGTGGATGTGTCAAATCTAAAAGTTCCTTCTTACTATAGATAATCCTTTCTTTTTTAAAGAATATGAATTGAAAAATATTTTTATTTTCAGAATCAAATTTTTTCATAGTTTTTCCTGTAAAAAAATCAACTTTAATAGAAAAACGAATTAATTCTATAATATTTAAATGAATTATCATTAAAATTGAAATTTATTTATTTCTAACTGACAATTACAAGAAATTGACAACTGTGCTGCCTCTAACCTTATTTCTAAGTGATAGAAGGAGAGTTAGAATTTAAAAACAGGAAAAAGACACTTTCTAGATTGGGATTTTACATTATTTACAATTGGTTATCTACTGTAGGAATTTGCACTGTTTTTTGAAAAGTGTCAAAAAATTTGCAATTGACAGAAAATAAACAATTGCTGATGAATTATATAGTTATTCAAACTTTACTTTTAGATAATAAGAAACTTGCAATCAATAAAAAAGTTTATTTCTGTTTGAAAATCATAAATAAAGAAGAGGCAAATTTATTTTTCAATAGCGTGATTCAGTTTTTCTTTGCTATTTATTTTAATTATAGATATTATTTCAGAAAAACACAATCGGAAGACTTAAAATAATCACTAAAATCATATTATAATTGGCTAATTAAAATTACCCACTAATTTTTTTTATAAAATTTCGATTATCTACTGTAGGGTGGTCTCCCCTACCTATAAAAAAGAGTAAACAATTTTCATATTGAAATAAATCATAGGGCATTTAAATTTTATATAAAGCATTTTTTGAACATTTGTTAGGGGAATATGAAAGCCAACATAAAAACATATCGATCTATAAACATTTTATACCAAATTTAAGAAAAAGTTCATTTTTCTGATTCAACGGTAATTTTCAAAGCGCTGTCGGCAAGGGGTAATATCAAATAAAAACAAAACAAAAAAAACTTGTCTCGTTTTTTAGCCCAAAGAACAAAATTAGAAGGTAGCATCACGAAAAAAAATTTGTTTTTTTGTTTGGGCCAGCATAATGTAGGCATAATAAGTGGCCTGGCATAATAAGTGACCTGGACAATTAAAAGAGACCTTACGTCCATTATTAAGTTTTCGAGAAAAACGACTTTGAATTTAACAAGTCGATATTGATGCACCTGAACGTCAAAATGACTTGAAATTCATTACTCAGGGGTTTTTGGGGTCGCTAACGACGAATCTGAAATTAAATTTTCAAAATACCGGATCCAATATAGCGCCTGAAATGAAGAATTTAATTCGATTTGATTGAAATTCATCTCATTATTGATAAAAAGAACGCATACTTTCATTCAATTTTAAACTTGCTGAGCCAGATTATTTGTGAAATTGGATCCGCCATTTTGAGTTTTGAAAATTAGTAACGAGTTTCAAATGAATTTTTTTGATTCTCACATTTTTAAACACCATAATAGATCCGCCATTTTGAATTTTGAAAATCTGATGGCAGATTCGTAATCACTAACCCCAAAAATCCCGGAGGTATGAATTTTAAGCAAATCCAAATAATTTTTAAATTTTTTCAGACAAATTTAATCCGCTATTTTGAATTTTAGAAATCGGAAACAATATTTGTAATCAACGACCCCAAAATCGCCCGAGTAAAAAGTTTTAAGCAAATATAATGAACTTTTAATGTCTTTTCAGCTAACATATGATCTCACAATTTTTGTGTGCCATATTAGATCCGCTATTTTGAATTTTGTAAGTCTCATTCGTAATCAGCGACCTCAAAAACTCTCGAGTAATGAGTTTCAAGCAAATCCGATCAATTTTTGTAGACTTCTTTTCTACAAAAAATTTTCACGTTTTTTTTAACATTTGTAAACAAAGTACTGAAGCTAAAAATGCGCGATTTATTGCATTGAAAAAAGGGTACATGTAATTCTATAAGAATGAAAATCGATATTTTCGAACATAAGGTCCGATTTCACTGTCCTGGTCACATATAATGCAATGTAAGGAATTTGGGGTCGCTAAAAACTAATCTGACCTTAGATTTCCAAAATTAAAATTGCGGATCTAATATGGCGGGAAATAGAGCGTATTTCTTGAAAATGATTCGATTTGCTTGAAACGTTTTACTCGGGAACTTTTGGAATAGACAAATATGAATCTGACCTTAGTTACGCAAAATTAAAAATGGCTGATCCAATATGTCGAATAAAACTGGCGCATTTATTGGAAATGAGTCAGTTTGCTTGAAACTTGTTAATCGGGGGTTTTTGAGGTCACTGAATAGAAATCTAATGTTGGATTTCTACAATATGAAAATGAGGCTCCAATATGTTCGTATAAATGGGCGGTACGCCATTTTGGATCTGCCATTTTGAATTTTAAAAATCTAATATCAAATTCATATTCAGCAACCCCAGAAACTCCAGAGTAATACGTCTTGAATAAATCCGATGTAGTTCAAGTAAAATGTTGAAGAACATGTGTGGTTCATCTTTCCCGACATAGGGTGGATAAACTTACCCGAATATCACCTTTGGTTTTGACTCACTGAAATAAAATGTTTATAATGCAATAACGGAATAAACCTTTTTGGAGTTGAATGTGCATTAAATCTCTAATACATAGACGATACTTGCCTTTATAACGAATGAAAACTTATGGTTTTGCAACACTTTTTGAAAATGTTAAAAAAATCTTTTTTCTCCGTTTAAAAGGACAATATTTAAAAAAAAAGTGTTAAAGATAATTTAAAAGAATTTTTTTTTGTAAAAAGTTAGGTATTGGTACAAACTGACAGAACGTCAGGAATATTTGACTTTTCAATGCAAAAATGAAAATATAAGTGTGGTTCAACTTACCCGACGGCTCAACTTACCCAACAACACCTTACACATTATTGGTCTGTTGTTAATGTTTTTCAATATAAAATGTTCTGCATACATAATAATTTAAAAAGAAATCACTCTAAGTTTTAGTAAAATGTATGTATTTATTTATCGTAATTCAATTGCAAAATAATGTAATACATACCAATGTCCACCTATCCTCACATAGTCTGCAGGATGCGGAAGTAAGCATGAAACAAATACTTGATAATGTGTTTTCATTACTTCAAATAACCAATTGCAAACGTAATCTGTTTTTAATTTTTCAAGCGTGCATTCCATCTGACCTAAAATAATATACGGAAAAATAATTTTTTAAATAAATAACATGTCACTTCCCTGTGACAATTAATTAACTTAATTAATTAAAACTTACGTATTGTATGAGTTACGATAATATTAATAATACTTTTCACTATTTCAATTTAATAATTTTTATGAACAGATGAATTGACTTAAATTAAACGTCAAACAATCAAATTTTAGTTAATCTCTTTAAATTGTTTAAACAATCCCAATTATTTATTAGAACTAAATTCAACAAATTTGTTTGTCTGAATAAATATATTTTACTTAATACTATAAGAATTTTTTCAATATAAAGGCTTTACAAAATATTGTCATAAATTGTTTAAACAATTCAATCACTTCACACAAATTATGAATAATTGTAATAAATCTAAGAAAACAAATGTAAACAATAGCATATACTCAAGCAATATATATGCAAAGTTAAGAGATTCAGAGATTTATATTTTTCTAAGAAGATTTCATATGCAACTTTATTCGACAAACAAATTCTTAAAATATAGAAACTACAAACATAGAAGATAGCAGAATTAAAAAGTCACGAGTTTGCGGACTTACGGATTTTTGCGGCTTTATGGGTTAAAGAGCATTTCTGAACTATAAAAGAGTAGCTCACACAGCACAACTGATTCAGAAACGCAGTCAGTAACTCAGTGAACTCAGTATTCATCTTCAAGTTCTAAGTCTTTTGAAGTATGTGTGCTCGCGGTTTACGTCAGTAATCTTTTAAATTTAAATTTCAAAATTCAATCAGACAAAGTACGAGTGTTTCGGATACTTAATAAATTATTACAATACCTAAAAGTGTAAATTAAACAGAAGAATTTTATAATCATTTTTCGCAAACGCCTAACAGAAGAATCCTGACCAAGAACCAGCATTTTCTACTGACAGTACCGAGCCAGTGCAGCGGAAAAACCACACTCGTCTAAAATTCAGCAACAACTTTGACTACATTCAAATTCATCACCATCATCGTCGTCATCGCCATCATCAGCCGTTTTCAACAACCAAAAACCAGCAAACAAAAACTTCAATATACTAACTTTAAGTAAACTAAAACTAATAAATTTTTAATGAATTAGTATGTTTATTTGTTTAAATAAACGTGTTTTCACTTTGTCAGTCCTGTTCCAGTACTGGCGGAAATTCTATTCACCCTAACTAAACCAGGGAACTAGGTTTAATTATATTGTGGTGGAGTGATTTTTAGTTAGCTTGGTTAAAGCAGAAATAAATCAAAATTTTTAAAATAATGTTTAACAGTTATTTAACTAAGTTTTGACGTCACAAACGCCTATATAACATTATCTGAAAATAGATAATCCATTAATCTACATCGTTAATAAAGTCTAATCAAGATAGAACAGTAGCACAGTGCAGTGGTACGTATCGAGAATATAGCTAAACAAAATTTAAAATTTTTGTATCTTCAAAAAATACAAATTTTAATTGAATTGGATGTTTATTTTTTGTGCTTTAAGAAATGAATGTTAGTTTTTTATAGAAAATAATATTTTACATTCTAAAACAATTGTTACGTCCAGAAGAGACGTGTCTGAGCAATCATCTTACTAATTTATTTATTACACCTGCTTCATTTACTAAAGAATAATTTTTTAGATCTAAGGAGACAGGCAAAAAGGAAACTGATATTTAAGTAAAGCACAATTTATTGAGTGCAAATATAGATGTCGGTTTTTTGCGAGAGAAACCTTTTGAAATAGAATAGTCCTTCTGCAGGTTTGCTGAAAGCATAAAATTTTGT
This sequence comes from Ganaspis sp. Gsp50, assembly GCA_011057455.1. NCBI lineage: Eukaryota > Metazoa > Arthropoda > Insecta > Hymenoptera > Figitidae > Ganaspis > Ganaspis sp. Gsp50. Next base: position 8,619 of record WNHD01002679.1, on the reverse strand, counting down.
TAAAGGGAAACGGGAAGGAAAATGTATAAGTACAAATCTTATACAAATATATTTACCTAATATATTTTGAAAGAGCGGTTAACCAGAAATGCTTATTTCGGGCTAGCGCTGGTACTAGGTCTCTATAGGTGAGATAATCCCTTAACCAAACAGTCCTAATCGTCTTTCCGAAGGTTGTCGGGTCTGTTGCCACAAATCCGGAATCTTGGCATTTATTTAAATGATCTGGATTCATATTTCCATAAGTTTGACGTACTTTAATTTGAATAAGACGTAAGAAGTCGAAAGATCTTCATAAAAATTTTGCCTCTAACTTGGAACTGGATTTAGTACAATCAAGCCAGAAAATAACACATGTAACTGGACGAGACTTAGATTCAGAATTTGACAATTTGCACTTACAATTGGATTTAATTTCGATGAATGACTGGGGAAGATTCAGAAATTTGTTTCGATGATTAGCACAAGACTAAATATCCTTCGGTCTCATAGATCCTTTTATACTCGTTAAAATGAAATGTGACTTCTTCACCCTCGATTAGGGAAGCACCCCTATTATTAAAAGATGAAGGGTCAAATCATGAATTAAAGGTAAATGCCAGCGTTAAAAATCACATGCGGATTTGTACAAATCAATAATATGACAGATGGTGCTACACGTGTTCATAATGTAGCTAATCAATACAATATAAAGGAACACATTTGGGATAATATACACAAGTATATTAAATTCAAAGTTTGTTGTTCACGGAACCTTATTTTTCGTAAAAAAGCGAACTCAGCATTATGTTCTAAATTAAATATTTATGGAAATACGTTACAACTAATGAAATAATAAAAATTTGTAAGTAAAATGAAAGTAATACCTTCTGTATTTAAAGTATTTTTAACATTTGTACTGCATATTTACTGTATCGAAGGACGATCGATTCAATTTAAATAGTGATATCTTCTTTTGCTGAAATTTATCTGAAAACTGTAATGCAGTATGTTTATGGAGGTTTAATTTTTGAAAAAATTTATAAGGATAGAACTAATTTATTGCTACCCTAGCAGACCGCCTGAACCGAATCTGAACCCAATTTCGGTTCAGATTGGGTTCAGATTGGGTTCAGTCGGTTCATGATTAAATATTTGTTTAAAATTATATATCAAAAGAACTTAACTGTTCATTCTGTTAAATACAACACTAATGAAGCTTTCTGTAATTGATATTGATAAAAATAAGCACTAATTCTTATTAAATAGTGTGTAAATGTGTCAGCAGTTTATGAATGATAAGACAAAAGGAGAGGACAGTGTTAAAAATAGTCGATTTTTGGAAACAATGGGAAACCTAAAGTAAGCATAATTTCTCACTTAGTACCTTATATGAAACATTAAAAAAAGGATTTGTATCTACCTCCTAAGTGTGATAAGAGATGAGAAACACCCCCTTCTACCCTTCTGTGCAGCTGAAAAGCATCATTTAATTCTTCTAAAAATGCATTCAAGAATTTTTCTTACAACGTATTATCAATAAACATTATTAACTAAATACTCAGAAAAGATATACATCAATTGCCATGCATAAACAACAACCAAAATCATCCCCTGAGCTAAATAAACCACCCCTAATACTTCTAATTACATCCAAGTCATTTAAGAATTTTTTTAATACCAAATTTTGGATGCATTTTATTAATTAAATATCCAAAAATAATATCCAACAATAGCCATGCATAAACAACCACTAGAATCATCCCTCAAGCTAAATAAACTACCCCTAATACTTCTAATTAAAAACAAAACATTTAAGAATTCTTTTAATAACAAATTCTGAATAAAAATTATTAACTAAATATTCAGCAATTATATCCATCAATAGCCATGCATAAACCATTAATAGAATCATCCCCTAAACTGAATAAACCACCCCTGGTAATACTAATGACAACCAAGTCATTTAAGAATTTTTTTTAATAACATATTGTAGATGGACATTATTAACTAAATATCCAGAAATAACATCCATCAACAGCCATGCATAAACAACCACTAGAATCATTCCCTAAGATGAATAAACCACCCCTAATACTTCTCGTTACAACCAAGTCATTTAAGAATTTATTCAATACCAAATTCTGGATGAATATTATTAATTAAATATCCAGAAATGATATTCATCAATAGCCATGCATAAACAACCACTAGAATCATAACCTAAGCTGAATAAAACACCCCTAGTTCTTTTCATTACAATTAAGTCTTTTAAGAATTTATTCAATAACAAATTCTGGATGAATATTATTAATTAAATATCCAGAGATCCACATTTACACACTATTTAATAAGAATTAGTGCTTTGTTTTGTCAATATCAATTACAGAAAGCTTCATTAGTGTTGAATTTAACAGAATGAACAATTAAATTCTTTTGATATATGATTTTAAACAAATATTTAATCACGAACCGACTGAACCCAATCTGAACCCAATCTGAACCCAATCTGAACCGAAATTTGGTGCAGATTCGTTTCAGGCGGTCTGCCAGTGTAGTTTTTACAAAAATTACAATATTGTGAAAATTTTTGTCTTAGTACTGAAAATTAAATTAACTTATTTCTGTAATGGAAACAGATAATAAAGTTTTCTTTTTAGTATTTTTAAACATTTTTTGAGCTTTTATTTACTTTTACATAGTTTCAGTGTACATGTTTTCTTTAAAATAATATTTAAGAAAATATTTATAGCCTCAAAAGATATATTCTAATGTGACGTCAGAACTCAGTAAAATAATTGTTAAAAATGATTTAAAAAATGTTAACTTATTTCTGCTTTAACCAAGCTATGAATCACTCCACCACAATATAATTAAACCTAGTTCCCTGATTTAGTTAGGTAGAAAAGAAATTCCGCCAGTACTGGGACAGGGCTGACAAAATAAAAACACTGTTATTTTACCAAGTAAAGATAAAAATTTATTTAAAATTGATTATTTTTATTTCTAGAGATTCAGAATTATTGAATTTAGGATGAGTCTAATAAAAGATTTTTGTATACAATATTTAAGATGCGTTTCACTCAAGATCGGCATGAAGTGGTAATTTACCTAATGATCTTCTAAAATTGGATTGTTGGATTGAGAAGGCTCGTCTTTAGTTGTCGAAATTGGTAGATGATCATGGTTGAATATGTAGAGTTGGAAATTTTAATTCCTTAGCACGGGCTTGGTGCTGTCGGAAGACAATGGTGGTTTCCGGTCAGAACCTTGCTGGATAACGTTTAAATAGTGTCGATGATTTAACAGATTCCTCTGTTGAATCTACGCTTCGAAATTGTAATATAGTTTATTTGGAAAAACTGTATCACTCGTACTTTAATTCAATAAATTTGCTTGTAAAAGAAAAACTGACTGGAAATTTGAGCACACGTACTTTGCTCCGAAGAAAATATAAGTTGATGAAGAAGACTGAATAGAACTTCTTGAGACTGGATACTGTGTCTTGTGTCTCTTTGGGTGGTTCTTTCATAGTAGAGAAAATGTTACAATGCACAGTTTTACTAAACATTGGAAAAAGTTACCATGCATTAGCTGAGTTATGCCAAGCATTGGAGTCTTCAAACGGTCGGCCCGTGCTGTGTAAAACTCCCATAGTTTTACAATGCAATGGAAAAAGTTACCATGCATTATCAGAGTTATACCAAGCATTGGAGTGTCTGAATTCTTTTGTTAGATCAAATCTCTTTAGCCACACCAAAAGATAACAATTTCTGAATATCTTAACATAATTATTGATGAAATGGTTACATTTTGTTTTTATAGATTTTGTTACGTTTTACAGTCTGAGTGAGGTAAATTGTTTAAACAATAAGTTTTTTTAACCAATTTTACGAACAATTTAAAATTAATTACCTATTTTCAAAATATGATGTTACCATAATTAATTTGAAAGATTAATTAAAACAATGAATTTTTTTTTAAAAACAATTTCAAATCTGTTAATGTACACAATTGGTAATTTTGTTTCGATGTTAGTTTAATATAATAGTAAATAATTCCACATGGTTTCTTAAACTATAAATTTATTTAAACCATATAAATTGTTTAAACAAATTAATTTACAATTCGTGATTGTTTGTTTTTGAAGTTGTATGATTACAAACAATTATACTCAAGTTTGTTTATTAGATAAATTTAAATTATTAAATTAATTTATACTTTAATTTATTGGACACACATTTCAAATTTGTTTTCATTAACCCGAAAATTTAATAAACTTGTTTAAACAATTGATGATTTGAGGTATTCAATTTCAATACAAATTGTAAAAATGCTTTTTAGTGTAAAATGTAGTTCATCCATACTAAATTTTTATAAACTGATTATATCTGTTTAAACAATTTATTATTATTGCTTAATCAAAATTACTAGAAATTTGATTATTATTACTATTACATTTGTTCTCTGCCAATTTGTTGTCCGTACGAAGGCAGTCTTCCGTGAGAAAACGGCGAGATACAGCGTCGGTACCGAGTCAGTACTATGCCAGTTCTCGAGACATAATCAACCGTACATTGCTAGTACTGGGTGGCTAGTTAGGTAAGAAGTCAGTACTGGTACAGTCGGCGTCATATATGGCTTAGCTTCCGGCGAAAAATCCACTAGCAAAATTCTCGTTTGAAACGATTTCCCGTCTATGGTATCCTATTAAAGAAAAGAGTGCCACGGTTGGGAAATTGTTTCAAAGTGCCATGGATATACCATGGATGAGAAATAACTTAAAACGATAACTTTGCTAGTGGATTTTTGGCCGCATGTTAAAGCATATATGACGCCGACTGTACCATAACAATTAAATATATAAAATTAAAAATTTTATCGAAAACAGTAGTAGAAAATGAGATTGTCTTCATTTCCTTGGAAATTGGTCCTTCCTGAGGCATTTAAAACTAATTTTATAAATAGGCTTTGTCTGATCCAAAGCACATGAAAAGTAAGAACTATTTTGTTGACTTCTTTCTGAATTTGAATTTTATAATTAACACAAATGTCAAAATACTTTGGGGGGTGGCAACCTGCAAGCTCTCCCCTAAGTAAATCAAAGTTTATTACATTTTTTTAAACTGAAAAAAGAAACTTTGTTATACGTTGCCATTACAGAAATAAGTTAATTTATAGTTCAGCACTAAATTTGAAAATATTCAAAATATTGTAATTTTTGATGCATTAGTAATAAATCAGTAACATCCATTTAAATTTTTTTAAAAATTGAATCTCCTTTAACATATTGCATTACAGTTTTCAGATAAGTTTCAGCGTAAGAAGATATGACCAAATAAATGAAATAAACCATATACTAAAACAAAACAGAAAATAAACAGTCAATAATTATTGCAGATTTCTTTAAATTCAACTTTTTTTTTTAATGAATCCTTTGTAACAAATAACTGCTGGCAGCGAAAGGGATCCGTTCTCGCGTTGTTTCGGGTGGCACAAAAAGGAATTTATAAGTTTTACATTTGTGATTTTTTTTAAAAAAAATGAGGAATATGAAATTTCTTTTTGAAAAAAGCTATGATTTATGCCTAAAATTGACCGAATCACAGTTTAATTAGGGAATTTGGCATTTCTGTTGTGGTCGGTGCCATTTTGTTTAAATGCAATAAAATTAAACAATAGAAATTCAAGATAAATAGAATACACTAAAAATAAATATAAGAAATATTTTCAGCGAACCAGTTTCATCGAATTTTAGGATACATATTAACGCACAGTTTACATTAGAACAAATAATGTTACCAACAATGTGCATTGTGAAAATACGATTTTAAATAATTTTGAACAACAAGGAGAAAGTTGCTATGGCAAAGGAAAAATGGTCAATGTTCTCCACAGTATGCTTTGTTTTTGTGTATTAGTTAAACGAAACATACAAATTAAAAAGTGAAAATTGTAAAAAGAAGAATGAGAAGAGAGTAGTTGTGCTATGAGAGTTCTGGGACAAGGTAAAGTGGATCCCTACCTTACCGACATGGTTCTGTTCCGGGCTAAGTGTATTTTTACCGGTAGGGGTGGGGTGTTTTACCTTACCGACGTTTCGGTCAAGAGGGTTCGGTTGTTTTCCGCTAGGTGGCGCTCAAGAGTGGGGATTTTTTTTAATTTCCCGCCCTAAATTTGGTGTTGAAAGGGGTAATTTTTGAATTGACAACCTCAAAATGGAGGTAGTATGGGGGATTTTTGAATTTCTCGCCCTAAATTTGGTGTTGGAGGGGAATATTTCAAGATGGCTGCCGAGATTTTTACCAGGTAAGTGCAATGTTCTACCTTACCCACTGATATTTTATCTTTAAATTATTTTAAAAGATGAAGTTCTACCTTATCAATTAATGTTTTAGGTAATTCCCCGAAACTAATTTTTAAATGTAAAGTTCTACCTTACCGACAATGTATTTTAGGTAATTCATTTAAATTAATTTTAAAATATAAAGTTCTACCTTACCGACCTTTCACCAAAGTGGGTTGAGTAGTTTCCCTATAGGTGGCGCTGTTAAAATTTTTTTGCCGGGTACTTTTAAATTTTACCACCCTGAAATTAGTGTTGTTGGGGGAATTTTAACAATCATGTAACGATGTTTGCCTACAGGAAGGGGCTAATCTAAATTTGATGTTTACCATTGAAAGTAAGTATACTTTCAATATTATAGCACTAATTTATTTTGAAATTACTGCATTCTACTTTACCGACCTTTAATTTAGGTGATATCCCTGATAAGATTTTTAAATTAATATTTTCTACCTTACCGATAATTATTTTACTTAAATAAAACTAAATTATTTTTAAATTATTATTTGCTACCTTACCGATAATTTAGTTACTTAAATATTCTACATTTATTTTGAAATTAGTTACTTTTAATTCTGTTTTTATTTTTAGACTTACCCCTTCTTTCTATACATCATTGACAATTAAATAGGTTTTAAATTTACCACATTTGTATTTTATTATTTAATGATTTTTTTAATTATGGTTATTAAACAAAGAATACGTTTATCTGTTTACTTAAGTAGAATAACTTCTGAATTTAAATGTGATGTAGTGTATCGTAAAAGAACAGAGATGGGTAGGTATGAAATATATAATTACGTCACATACGTAGTTTCCAACGTGTGCCTACCCAACCTACAAAACAAAAAACGCCATATTGATTATTCACCGGCCGGCAAAGATTCAGAATCGATTAAACGTAAGTAAACTCGTTTATATAATGTATTTATGTAGATTACAAAATTGATTTCTATTATAATTTTATATTTATTTATAATGTCTTTTTACTTTTACGTAATATATATCAGTTTTAGATTACAAATAAATTCCTTATAAATTTAACTACGTACTGTATATGTACTTTTTGTTTTGTTTTATATGTAGAATTCATTTTTTAATTTCACAAATATTTTACTGTTTAGATGGATAATCAAATCAATATTTTAAACTTGTTGGACATGATTGAGGAATTAGGATATAATCCTCAGAGGCCCGATCTCTTTATTCAAGAACCTCTTCAAGAACCGTTTTAGCAGCAAATTGTAAATTTAAATAAATAATAGTGAATTAGTAAATTAAACCTGATTTTAAATAATAATTATTATCTTTTATGCTAACTACACATGATGTTAGTAGTTTTTTAGTATCAGTTGTTTTTTTTAAATTTTAGTGTTTATTTTATAGCGTGAATTACTTGAATACATTCCAACAAATGCTGCCCAATTGAGGGAAAAAGAAAATAGAATGAGAGAAAGAATTCAGGAAGCTAGAAGACGCGCTGAGGCAGTGGAGGAGCAGCTAGTGCAACAACGAGAAGCAGCAAGTGTATCAAGGTTCGAAGCTATGCGGCAGGAAGCTGATCGACGTATTGCTAAAAGAGCTGAGGCAAGGGCTGCAATTAGAGAGGCTGTTGCACGTCGAGCTCCCGAGGTAAAAGCGGAAATTGTTAGAAATCACCCAATACGTCAAATTTGCTCAAGTGATTCATCCAGCTGTCATCGCTTCCGTGTTGGACCATTAAGCGATCCCACTCCAGGATCGTCCTGCTGTCCATGTTAGAAGGCAGCTAATATACCTGGAGCAAGTACCTCCGGTTAGCAATGGGGGTAGAGGAAGGGGCGGGGAAGAGGTAGGAGAAGGGAAAACATCAGAACAAAGGCAGCTAAAATTATTTTTATTCTTAGTTATTTTCGTATCAAGGGCGCAAAGTAGGTGATTGCAGCAAAGGCAATATTGGAAAAACGAGGGGACCTGAAGCACCCGAGGCGCAGCCAAGGGTGCGGGAAGGTCGACGAGGTTTTCCGAATCTCGCACAAGAGCTATTCACCTTTGCGCCCGTGGTGCAAACAACATTTTTTGTCCAACCTGCGTGGAAAGTATATCATTGAGGGAACGAGATGCAAATACCGTATAATGGTAAAGAACCTTATGTATACATGAAAGTAGAATGCATTTTGAACAATTTGATTGCAAGCTGAAGCTAAATTGTGTCATAGGGCGCAAAATTTAATTTTCCGCCCTAGAAGCAATTAAGCGGGCGCAAAAGTGCATTTTACGCCCTAGGGCCAAATTTAGCTCTCTTGCGCCCGATG
>WNHD01002678.1:0-19601 GCA_011057455.1 Ganaspis sp. Gsp50 | reverse complement strand
TTATATTATTTATATTTTTTATATTATTTATATTTTTTATATTATTTATATTTTTTATATATTTATATTGTTATTGTTAAAAAATTGTCTTATTTACAAGTTTTATTTTTAACATAGATTTTTAACATTTTTAAATTTTTAAACATTTTTAAATATATTTTTCAGAGTACAAATCTCCCCAGTATGAACAACTTGGTTTTGATCTTTTAAAAGATCGTCTAGTGTCTCTGGGATATCCACAAGAAATCAAAGAGTTCGATTATGATCCCAGTTTTCCTGTAAGAGGATTATGGTTTGACACGCTTTACGGAAATCTACTTAAAGTTGACGCTTACGGAAATATTTTAGTTTGCGTTCACGGATTTGAATTTCTTAAGCAGTAAGTTTATAAATACATTGACATAAAAAATCCACATTCATCTCTTTGTGTGTTTTTGTATGTGTGAGTCATTTGTTATAATCTGCGTTTTTATTAGATTATCTAGTGATTAAATGAGAGACTGGTATGACAAATAAACGTCCTTAAAAACTCGTTCTACATATTTTAAAAAAAACATAGAAAAAATCAATATGTTTATCATTTATAATATGTAAATGACATTCAAATGGAAGGACAAAGAAATTGTATTTAAAATTGATCTGAATTTGAAAACTTATCATTATAAATTAATGTCATCAACTTTTGGCTGAATTCTGTTCTTTTCTTGGATTCTTTATTTAATTAAATTTATTTGTTATTTGGATTGTATTTTTTCAAGTTTTATTATAATTTAATTGTAATTAAATTTGATTAGTTTGATTATATTTGTTTAGTTTATTCAAGTTTGATTACATTTGTTTCGTTTATTCAAGTTTGATTACATTTGTTTCGTTTATTCAAGTTTGATTACATTTATTTCGTTTATTCAAGTAATTTTTAATTATTTGATGATTTTAAATACTTTCAAAATTTCCTGGTTTTCTCAGTAGAAATGAAAATAACGTGTTGAATATTTCAGTTCGCAGGTTTATGAACTCTATCCAAACAAATTTTTGCAATTGGATGAATCTCGAGTGTATGTGCTTAATACTCTCTTCAATTTGCCAGAAACATACTTGCTAGCATGTCTGATAGATTTCTTCACAAATTCGCCCCAATTCACTCGAGACAAAACGGGAGTGAAGGAAGGAGAGCTGACAATGAGCTTCAAAAGCATTTTTCAAGATGTGAGAAACGCAGTTGATTGGATTCATTACCAAGGAGATTTGAAGAGTAAAACAATTGAAAATTTAGACCAGTATGTTAAAAAGGATGAGAGATTGCCCATGTTTTTGACGAGAATCAGAGAAAGTGGCGCAAAAGTTTTTCTTCTTACTAACAGTGACTATGTCTTTACGAATAAAATTATGACGTACTTGTTCGACTTTCCTCACGGCGCAAGAGTAAGTATTTTTGACATTTTCATTTATTTTTGCTTCCTCATAGAGAAAGCATTCCAATCGTGAAGATTTGATTTTTTGAAAAATGAGGATATTTCACTTTTTTGCAAATTTCATGAAATGGAGATGATTTTCCACAATTTTTGCTTCCTCATAGGGAAGCATTGTTTTTTTAAATTTTGTTTATCTTTTTGTTTATCAAATACTACACTTTTTTGCATGATCTATTTTTATTTGAATTGATTTAAATTTTTATTTATATTATCAAAAAAAAAATAAATTAATAAAATAAGCAATCGTTCTAAGGTAATTTATTTAATTCTATGATTATGTGTCTTTTTCATTAAGCCTGACGAACCTCACAGAAATTGGAAAACTTACTTCGACACTATCGTCGTTGATGCAAGAAAACCGCTCTTTTTTGGAGAAGGTACAATTTTGAGACAAGTTGATACTAGTACTGGTGCTTTAAAGTTAGGCACTCACAAAGGTCCCCTTCATACAGGTAAGTCGATTAATTAAGAGAAATTACCTAAAAGTAAATAAGCAAATGAAAATGAGCAGAAAGCAAATGTTTCTTTAGAAAGCAAACAACTTCTATACAGAAAAAAAAAAGTTAAAGTTCTTGATATTTAAAATACTTAAACATTTTTTATAAGAGTCATTAATTTAATTGCATATAATGGCAGAGCAATATATTAATTATTAAAATTAATTATATATATTTATATATAGCATGAAAAACACTTGTGTTATTTAAAAAACTATATATATTTATTTTTTGTAATACAGGAGAAGTTTACTCTGGAGGCTCTTGTGATGTGTTTACGGAAATGATAGGCGCAAAGGGTAAAGATGTTTTATACGTAGGAGACCACATATTCGGAGATATTTTAAAGAGCAAAAAAATAAGAGGTTGGAGGACATTTTTAATTGTTCCTGAATTGGTTCAAGAACTTCACGTTTGGACTGATAAATGTCAACTGTTTGCCGAGTTGCAAAGTTTGGACGTTATGTTAGGAGAAATGTACAAGTAGGTAGAATTGATAATTCAAATTGATAATTCAATTTGATAATTCAATTTGATAATTAAGCGTTTTGTGTAAGTGAAAAATAAATTTTACCTACATTCAAGTTTCTTAAAATCATTCTAATTATTGTCAATTTTTAGAAATTTAGACAGCAGTACTAAGGAAAAACCCGACATCTCAAAATTAAGAGCGTCCATAAGAGACGTCACTCACAAAATGGATTTAGCGTACGGAATGATGGGTTCTCTTTTTAGAAGTGGAAGCAGACAAACGTTTTTCAGTAGTCAAGTTGTCAGATATGCGGATCTTTATGCTGCCACATTTTTGAATTTAATTTATTATCCTTTCTCGTACATGTTTAGAGCACCTGCGATGCTGGTAAGTTTATTATTCAAATGTTGAAAACAAATTCAAATGTTTATTTTATATTTTTATTTATATTTATTTTATATTTATATTTATTATTTTATATTTATTATTTTATATTTATTATTTTATATTTATATTTTATAATTTTAATTTTTCTAATAGTAATTTATTTATAAAGCGAAAATTGTATTTTCAATTTCTTTTTTAATACAAAGACTTTGAAAGTAATTACATAATTTTAATTTCGCAAAATCTTGTTTTTCTTTCGCTTTTATAATTTTTTCTACGATTTTATTCAACATTTGGGTTTCTAGATGCCCCATGAGAGTACTGTCGCTCACGAACAACGTTTTGTGATGGAAACGCCTATGATTAGTCGAACAAGAACTTTCAAACTTCCAGATGAAGAGGAAGAACACAGTCGATTAATTGCTGTAAATATTTTCACTGCTTAAAACTTATTATCAATTTATCTGGTTATTGAGTTTGAAGGAAAAATTGAAATTTGTAAACTTCTAGAAAAATTTCGTTCAATTCTAGTTTCAATTGTAGAGTTTAATTTTCATTATTATCTTTATTTTTATTATTTGTTTAATTTTTTGTATTTGATATATTTTATATAAAATGATTTGTTTTGTTTATTTCTTTTTTGTTTTATTTTATTTTTACTTCCTCAAAGGGAAGCATTGTTTATTTTATTGTTTATTTTATTTATTTTATTTTTCGTTTCTTTATGCTTGTTTTAAGCATACTGATTTTGAACATCCTTTTATTTTTACCTTTATTTCAGAAAACGTTAGAAGTGGAGACGAACAATATTTTAATTCCTCACGCGAGGCCTGAAACTCCTAGAAACGTGACCCACACTCATGACGAAGATTGTAGTGACGAGGATAGTGATTCCCAAAAGCAAGGTACTCAAGAAAAATCAACTAAGGAGAAAATTGAGGAGCCGTAAATTTAATCTTTGATCCCTGGTCTACAAATTTTGCAATCTGCAAATTCCAAGTAGATTAGCGGCATAATAAGCCTTGCAACGTTTATTGTTAAAAATAATCCTCAGCTCAAGGTTGTTTACATCGAAAATCGTTGACAGATGTAAGTATTAAAAGGCAGGTCACTTGTTACTGTTTTATAAGATTCCACTTACAAATACGAAATAATGTTAGTAATTATTAAAAATTCTTATTTTATATAACAGACTCGTCGATAGTTGACTCATAAATCGTCGATGTTTAAATTTTGTTTTTAAACTCGAATTAAAATTTTTTCAAGTAGTAGTTGTTTCCCGAAAATTTTTAACAAGTTTTTAATAATTTTTTTTATTCAGACAAAGTTTGTTTCTAATAAATTATTATTTTTAGAACAAATTTGACAATTCTTAAATTTAGGTAAAAAGTAAGTTTTCAAGTAACATAGATGAATCTTTGTATATATGTATACAATTATTAAGAATTTTAATGACAATGAAATAAGCAATTAAGAAACATTAATTTAGGTATAATTTCAGTGTTTTGAAATCGTCACAATTTTTAGTGTATTAGTTATGAATGTGTAATTTAAAGTATTTGTTTTTTCTTATTAAAGATTGAAGTAAAAATTTATTTGTTTTTAATATTTGTTTGTTTCATTGTGATTAAAATGCATAGTAGCTTTTAAATATTTTTATGGTTAAGACAAGTGTTTTGAAGTTTTATCAAGTGTGTGAAAAGAGTGTCACTGAAGGATTAAACAAAAAGACAGTATCAATGCCTTTAAACGATAGTAGTGATTATAGCGAATGGTCAATTTTAATTCTCATGCGTAGTTAGTGATATGAAAAATTTAATGAATTTGTATTTTTAAACGCATTATGAATTATGAAGATTTCTATAGAAATTAACTAAATTTTTTTTATTGTACTGCGTAATAGTGATTAAAAATTTTGCAAAAACTACGAAACTCTTTTTATATATGTATGTACATTATATTTAGAAAAATCGAAAATTATTTTAGAAATATGTATATCTTTAAAAGTAACTCGTTTTTACAGTGTAATCAAAATTTAGAAAGAAAATTGAATAAAAGCTCTATATTTTATAGTTCAGTATACAAACTAATGTTTAAAACTAGTAGAAAAATATTTATCAGTTAAAAGGCTTTTCACTGCATAAATACGTTAAATGAACTATTGTTTTAAGAAACAATTTTCTGAATTAATCGTTAAAAAATCCGTACAACGAAATTTTCGTTTGTCAAAAATTGAATAAACTTTAGTACTAAATTGGAAAATCTTTTTCGTATATCTTGCATGCACAATGTAAATTGCAATAAAATGGTAAGATCGTATTTTGAATAAATTAATATATTGTATTCTATGATTGTGTGTTATTAACATTTATATTTAACAAATTTATACAAAATTTTTAATTATATCAGTTGATTGTTATTCACTATTCTGAGTTTAATATTAATTAGTGAACAATGTCTTTTTAATTGTCATTTCAGTAGGAATTAAAATAATAAATCTTCCAAGTATTCCTCAAATTCATCTTCTCTAGACTTTTCTTCTTTCTCTGATGGCAAATTCTTCCAAACTTGAGATTCCGATGTGATTTCTTCTTTCTGTGGGGTTCTTTCAGCTTCAGTTTCTTCTTTTTCTTCTTTCTCTTTGGTTTCAATTTCTGTTTCACTTAATTCACTTGATGGACCAGGATAGTTCTCGTTTGATGTTGAAGATCGACTCAATCGTTTGAGAGCTTTTCCTCGTTTAATTTCCCGCTTTTGAGATCGATAGTTCAGTTTAATAGAACATTCAGGACACAATCCTGTTGCAAAAAAATTATATAAAGTACTAATTAAATAATTTATTTTTTAAAATTATTAACAAGAAAATTCTTGATTTTTGAAAAGACTATACTTTTAAAATTAAATCTGTTGACTTACTTAATTTAATTAAAGCGTTCTTTTTTTCACCATGCTCTACGTAACCGAAGTTTACTTCCCAGGAGCGAAGTCCATCTTTTATATTACACTTTTTATTTCCACATTCAAATTGACCCTTGCCTTCAATTACTTCTTTTTCTGTTCGCCACCGAAGTGCTATCTGAGTAAAATAAATTTAATTTATAAATGAAGGTTTTAGTTTACAGAAATTGATATTAATTATATTTCAAATAAATTGAAATTCATAAAAATTCAAATTATATTAATAGCAAGATGAAAATATTTTATTACTTTAGTTTTTGTACCTTATTATATTTGTAGTAAGTTAAATCGGAAATGCAATACTCCTTAAACAATTTATCATAATACTTTTTGGCAAGACGTGTTTCCCAAGTTTCTGGTTCGTCTTCTTCTTCCCACAGGAATTTATGATTTTCTCTAATCACATCCAAGTCAGTTTTATCTCGTGACCTCGAAACACATGTTGAAACGTCAAGAGCTGCTTGTTATAATTCAAATTTATGGAAATAAATAAATAAAATACAAAGAATACATTCCTGTATTTTGACGAAAAACGTTATTTCACATGAAAATGTAAACATAAAAAACATGCTTTATTATCCGAGCTAAATGTATTAGATTGAATTCTTTTTAAATATTTTTCCCATATAAATAAGTGATACAATAATAAATAACTATAGGGCACTATAAATAAAAATCATAGTAATAATAAAATAAAAACATTTTATAATAAAATTATAAACGTCATTTAAACCAAATCAGGAATTTTCAACTTACGTGTCTCTTTTAAAGTCTTTTAAAGAACTATTTCGATACGAAAGATAATCATTTACAAGTCTTTTATGTCTGTCATATGCAGATAAATTCCTGTAAGCAGCAAACATTATTTTATTACATGCAGGTTACTTAATATAAACAAAATTCTAAGGAAAACCCATGGAAAAACTGATTTTCACGTAAAAAACATAACCTAAATAAAAGAACACAAAATGTCAACATCAGGAAGTCTACATATACCTACATAAAGCTGCATTTGTACTTACTGTCAAATTTGTCCAAAAGAAATCTATATTGTACTAAAGGCGCATTTTCAAATTCTGAAACTTGTCCAAACCTCAAAATATACATTAGAGAAAGAGAGACGGACTGTGTATTCGTCTCTCTTTCACTTGCGATTTTTGTGAATTTGCAAATTGGACAAGTTTATTAAAAGGTGAATGCAGCTTAAAACTTGAAAACAGCACTTCTATTACTTTTTCTTACTCTATGGTCATCATCAAACCAAACCAACGAATTTGCTCGATTGTTGCAAAGGAACCGGCATACAAATTTTAATTTCTTCTTTTTTGGTTTTTGCACTTAATCATCTAATTTATTGAAGATGGAAATAACAAACGAAAATTTACTTACATTAAGTGAATATTTAAAACATTCTTTAAGCCCAGATTTGAATATCAGAAGACCAGGTAAAGTTAATCTTGTTATTAAATTTTTGCATTTAAATACCTATTTGTTAGTATGTGGTTTTTTCAAAAATGTGTGAAAAATCTACTGCAGATTTCCTTCACACATAACAGTATTATATTTTTCATTAATAAAACATTTCTGAATCAAGTTAATAGTATTTTGCATTATTCTTAACCAATTACTTTTAGCTCAATTTGAATCGGTTACACTGTTCAAGCTGTTAATTATAGAAAATATTTAAACAATGTATGTTCACAATGAATCAATTATGAATGAAGGCGAATGATCTATCATCTAATCTATGAAATTTACATTTGATTCTTTAAGGATAATTTAACAATATATGAAATTACATGATTTCGTAATATTGCCTTATATTATGAGATATAACAAATCTAGTTAAAAATTGCATTTCTCTTTTCAGCTGAAAAATTTCTGGAATCTGTTGAAGTAAACCAGAATTATCCTATACTTTTACTTCATTTAGTAGATAAATCTGATGTTGACATGACAATTAGAACTTCTGGATCAGTCGCCTTTAAAAATTACATTAAACGTAATTGGAAAGTGGTAAGTTTGTTCGCTTTGTTTATAATTGAAATAATTAATTTATTACTGAAATAATAGAAAAAAACCTCAATCTTTTATCAGAATTATTACTAAAATTTTTAAACATGTTTTTTAGGATGAAGATTATGGAGATCGTGTACATGCTCAAGATCGAGAAACCATAAAAAAGTTGATTATAAATCTCATGTTGCATTCTCCAGATTCAATTCAAAAGCAGCTCTCTGATGCAATATCGATAATTGGCAAATACGATTTTCCAGACAAATGGCCAGATTTAATTGACCAAATGGTTCAGAAATTTAATTCCGGAGATTTTCATGTTATTAATGGCGTTCTCCATACAGCACACTCATTGTTTAAAAAATATCGTTATGAATTCAAAAGTCAAGTTTTGTGGAAAGAAATTAAGTTTGTATTAGATCATTTTGCTAAGCCGCTGACAGATCTTTTTTTGGTAAGTTTAAATGTGTTGTTCATGTTTCATAGTCATTGTTTTACTGTGGCATATTTAATTCATTTTTTAATTTCGTATCATAAAAATGTAACCTTTCGACAATTATTTATGATTTTTTAGACGACGATGAACTTGAGGCAAGAACATGCTAATAATGTTGAAGCGTTGAAAGTAATTTACAGCTCTCTACTTATTTTATGCAAAGTGTTCTACTCTCTTAATTTTCAAGTGAGTTACCAATTTTTAAATTTAATGTTATTTACAAAAAAATTTAAGTTAATGTTATTTACCAAAATGATATTGAACTGCATTTTGTCGAAAATAATTGCACCAAATAATTGCATCAATTTTATTGATTCGATTTAATTGGTTTTTACTTTATTCTACTAAGTGACTCTTAGACACGAATTTTAGTGGTAAGAGAGTCTAATTAGTTATTGATTTTTGATTAGTAATAGTAATTATTGATTTTTTAAAAATTTGTATAGGAATTGCCAGAATTCTTCGAAGATAACATGGAAGCTTGGATGTCAAATTTTCATGTTTTGTTAACTTCAGACGTCCCGTCTTTACAAACAATGGTAATGTACTGTTTATAATTGATAAATTTCAATTGTTTTTAAAATTTAAAAATTGCATTTAAACCGAAAGAAAGAAAAAGTAGGCATTCTTTTTACTTTAAAGTAAAAAGTTGTAAATTTTAAAGTGTAAACTTTACAACCTTAAAGTGTTACAACCTTAAAGTGTCTTTACAACTTTAAAGTGTTTATAAGTTTACAACACAATCTTATCAAATAATTTCATGATCTGTGAATGAATTACGATTATTTGTTTCAGGATGAAGAAGATCCTGGCGTATTAGAGCAGTTGAAATCACAAGTTTGTGATAATGTGTGTTTATATGCTCAAA
Organism: Ganaspis sp. Gsp50; assembly: GCA_011057455.1. NCBI lineage: Eukaryota > Metazoa > Arthropoda > Insecta > Hymenoptera > Figitidae > Ganaspis > Ganaspis sp. Gsp50. Next base: position 10,435 of record WNHD01002678.1, on the reverse strand, counting down.
AGTACGATGAAGAGTTTCAGACATATTTACCCCAGTTTGTAACTGCCGTTTGGAATTTATTAACTTCTGATGTTCAAAAACCTAAATTTGATTCGGTAAGTTTTACTTTAATAATTTGTAAACTTCCCAAAAATTATTTAATTATTTTATAATGATTTTTATAATGATTTTTATAATTTTATAATAATTATGTAATGATTTTAGTATCATGAACTCTTTAACATAGAGATTTTTCAATTGATGTACAAGATACACAAGCATTTATATTTATTTATTATATTTATTCATTATTTATATTTATTTATTATATTTATTCATTATTTTATTTATTTATATATTAATATATATTTTTAATCATTCGTAATTTCAGTTGGTGTCCAATGCCTTGCAGTTTCTAGCAACAGTTGCTGACCGAGCTCAATACAGATATCTTTTTGAAGAGCCATCAACACTAGGAAGCATTTGTGAAAAAGTTATTATTCCTAATATGGAATTTAAAGGTAAGTTATGTAACTTTTGAGCAAATAGACTCAAGGAGCAAATTGCGAATGAAACTAACGGTTGATAATAATTAATCAAGTAAATGAAAATATTTACAAATATTTACAAAAGTTTTACCAAAACCGTTTTTCAGCATCTGATTTTGAATTGTTTGAAAATAATCCAGAGGAATATATAAGACGTGATATTGAAGGCAGTGATGTTGATACAAGAAGAAGAGCTGCCTGCGATTTAGTAAAAGTATTTTCAAAATATTTTGAAGATAAAATTATAGAAATTTTTGGTAGCTACATCCAGGTATGTTAGATAATTAGATAATATGTTCATACGAATTAATCAGATAATTAATGCAGATACTAATGAGATAATTAATGCAGATATTAATCAGATAATTAATTCACATATTAATCACATAATTAATTCACATATTAATCAGACAATTTTAACAGCAAATAATTGTTTAAAAATCCCATGTCTTTTTAGGTAATGCTTCAAAGTTATAATGACAAACCTGCAGAAAATTGGTACAGCAAAGATGCGGCTATATATTTAGTAGTTAGTTGTATTAGCAAAGGACAAACCCAAAAACACGGTGTAACACAAAGCAGTAGACTGGTGTCGTTACCCGAATTTACAAGGGAGCACATTATTCCAGAACTCTTAAGACCAAATGGTAATTTATTTTATTATTTATTTCTTGCACTTTTAAATTTTATAAATAATTCGTTTACATGATGATAAAATAAGTGTTTAAAATTTCGTGAAACGTGTATATAAATTGAGATTTTTACTTTCTAAGGATTTAAAAAGTTTCCAATAAACGTGGCCTTTGGATTCTCAAAAGATGAGAATTAACTTTCTTTGTGATAATTTATCAAAATGAGCTAAATATGATTATTTCTGTTGATCTTAAAATCGGTATAAATATAAGTATAAATATTTTTTTTAATTTCAGTAAATGAGTTTCCAGTCCTGAAAGCTGATGCTATAAAATTTATAATGATATTCAGATCTGTACTGCCACGTGAACATGTTATAGGATCTTTACCAATTCTTATGCGGCATCTTACAGCTTCAAATACCGTAGTTCATTCATATGCTGCTTGTGCAATTGAGAAGATCCTCGCACTTAAAGATCAAGAAAATACCCCTCAGTAAGAAAATTATAATATAGAAATGAGTATACAATTCATAATTGACTTGCAATTCATAATCAGCATGCAATTCATAATCAGCATGCAATTTATAATCGCTAAGCAATTTATAATCGCTAAGCAATTTATAATCGCCCAATTTATAATCGCCCCGAAATTTATAATTGCCATGCAATTTATAATCGGCAATGTAATTTTAATATTAATGTTATTATTTTCTAACATATACAGGTTATTACTTCTCATCTGATCTAATTTTAAAAATCATATTCTTCCATCGATTTTGAATTTTGAATTTACGTTTTTCTAGTAGATTTTAGAATTAACAGAAAAGTCTACTTTATAAATTTATTATAAAAAAGTACTTAATAAATTTATTTCAACTTTGCAGAATACAAGAAAAGGATATTGTGTCTTTGACGGTGGATTTATTAAACGGTCTTTTCACTGCATTGGAAATTCCTGGTTCTGAAGACAATGAATACATCATGAAAGCAATTATGCGAAGCTTTGCTATTTTACAAGATAATGTAGTTCCTCACCTGGCTACTATATTGCCTAAATTAACGGAAAAGCTTACAACTGTGGCTAAAAACCCAAGTCGACCGAATTTCAATCATTATTTGTTTGAAACTCTCAGTTTGTCGATAAAGTAAGTTATTGAAAAATAACTATCAAAATGTTAATTGTTACCAATTGTCATTTAATATTAATTGTTATTTCACATCAATTATTATCAATTGTTATTTAACAACAATTATTATCAATTGTTATTTAACATCAGTTGTTGTCAATCGTTATTTGAAAAATTACTACAATTGTTTTGAATGATCCTTAGATAACACACAAATGCCTCTAAACATATTTATTTTCTTTTACAGGATCGTTTGCAAACGGAGTCCGGAAGCTGTCACTTCTTTTGAACAAACACTTTTCCCTACCTTTCAAGGAATATTACAACAAGACGTTCAGGGTAAGTATTAAAGAAGATAAATTACATTCTTATGTGGTTTAGGATTATGTTATTTCCTTTATGATTTTATTTATTATATTCTATATAATACATTCTATTTATTATATTCTATATAATAAATTCTATTTATTATTATTCTATTTATTCCCTTTTTATCTAATTTTACGTTTTATGTTGCAGAATTTATACCTTACGTTTTCCAAATTCTTGCGTTACTTCTTGAATTGCGAACTGAATCTAACGTTCCTGATCCATACATGGCTCTGTTTCCTCATCTATTGTCACCAGTATTATTCGAATACCAGGGAAATATACATCCTTTAAACAGATTGCTCCAAGCCTTTATTTCAAAAGGTTCCCATCAAATTATAGCACAAGACAAAATCAGTGCTCTTCTAGGAGTGTTCCAAAAATTAATTGCATCAAAAGCGCATGATCATGAAGGATTTCTTCTAATTCAGTGCATTATTGAACATTTCCCTACGTAAGTAGCTTCTTTAACTTTAAAACATGCATATTTTAAACGCATATTTAATTTAAAAAATGCATATATAAAACTTAAAACTTATAAAAATATAAAAAACAATTTTAGTTTTTTTTGTTTTTTTTAAAACAAACAAAAAACAAAAGGAGTTGTCTCAAAAATATTTCTTTAATCAACTGCTGAGTGATAAAATCATCTTGGCGTATAATATTTAATTTTGTCTGCTCAGTTTAGTTTTCTTATAATTGAATTACATAAATAAATAATGAATATGAATAAATAGGAATAAATTCTTCTTAAATATAATCGAAGAATGTAATTCTTAAAAAAAGTTTCTATTTTCAGAGAAGCATTACAGTCGTACATGAAGCAAGTTTTCATGTTACTGTTCCAAAGACTTTCTTCAAGTAAAACAGTCAAGTTTGTGAAAGGTCTTATTGTATTTTTTGCCTATTACATTCTTAAGTATGGTGGCGCTAATTTAATTTCAATCATAGATGAAATTCAAGCTTCGTAAGTATATTTGAGCATTCAAGCATAAGTAACTTTCGTGTAAAAAATAAATTGTAAAGAATATGTAATTTTATCAAGTATCGATTACGTTTCTTAAAATCAGTTTTCATAAATTAAATTCAACTTTTTACAGAATGTTTGGAATGGTTTTAGAAAGAGTTGTTATTGTTGATTTACAAAAAGTGACTGGAGACATCGAACGAAAAGTTTCAGTTTTCGGCTATACCAATTTACTCATTAATTGCCCGATAATGTTGGAAGGGCCTTATAACTCTTTTTATCCACAGTTACTTGCTTCCATTATCGAATTACTTGAAACACCGCACAGTGATCAAGTAATAAGTGAGGAGCAAATATTCCCAGAAATGAATGATAATACGGGTTATCAAGCTGCTTATAGTCAACTTTTATTTGCTAAGAATCCAAAACCGGATCCTTTGCAAGGTGAGTTTTAATCCAATATTCATTTATTAAAGTATTTGTCTAATCATGTTACTTTTTGCTTCCTCAGGGAAGCATTGTTTTTCTGATTAACTTAATTGTGTTCGCTTTTAATTATTATTTGCTTTCTTATTTTGATTTATCTATGTAATTAAATTTTCTAGCCGTTGGAGATGCTCGCATGTTTTTAGCACAAGGTCTTGGTAAACTATCAATAGAACAATTGTCTCAAATATTGCTTCAAATACCAGAACCAAATGTAAGTCATCTTAAAAAATATCTTCAAGCAGCTGGTGTCAATTTCATGTAGCGAAAAGTATTATTTTTTAATTGATGAAATATGTAATACATATACGAAAAAATGTCTTAATTTTTTAAAACTGAATTTGTACTAATCACTTTTAATAAAAAAAAAGTACTTAAATGTCGCCGCTTTGTTTCTTAATATAATTTCTAAAAACAAAAGATCAAAATGAGATATAATTTGTTATACATTTTTTGTATAACATTTTGTAAAGTATTTTTGAATTTTTGAAACAGTTATAATACCTATCATTTGTATATTTTTTTTAAATACAAAAGATTATGTAATGTAAACAAAAGACATGTAAAGTACAAAAGAATTACAAGAGATGTAATAATATTGATCTACATTTTAATTATTTGAAAATACACAAAACAACGGTGACTTTATTCAATTTTACAAAGGTTTGTATCTTTAAAGCACGATACGGTTGAAAAATAAACGATGAGACGAGAAACAAAGAAGATGAAACGAAGAAACAATTAGATCTGCAAACAGTAAAGTTTCTATAGATTATGGAGTTCTTGAGTTATAGATATTAACAAAAAAAAGTATCTTACATTCAAATATGAATTAAAGATGTAGAGAAACTTGCGTTAATAATAAGCTGTCAGTGGGGTTGTAAAATGGCTTCTTAATAATACATTCCTTCGAGAATTGAACTAGACTGGATCTTCCTAATTCTGTGTAGTTTTTAAGTTTTTCTTTAATCCACAAATGATAAACAAGTAAATCCATTTGATCCCAGCTTGCTAGAGGCATTTTTGGTCTCCCAAAAAAGCTGCTAAAGTATGTAAACTGATAAGTTCTTTTCTTTTAAGNNTAAGTAAAATACGTAATTAACTTAAGTAAAATAATTAATTACCAATGCTATTAATTAATATATTTAGTTAAAAAACAAAAAGCTGTATTTACAACTTTTGTTAAATTTCTCCAAACTGCAAAATTCACATTGATTTAAAAGAGACAGACTGTGTATTTATTCGTCTTTCTCTAATGTATAGGTTTTGTAGTTTGGACAAGTTTAAAAGCAGTTTTGGACAAGTTTAAAAACAGTTTTGGACAATTTTAAAAGCAGTTTTGGACAAGTTCTAATATGTAAATCCGCCTTTAGGTTATTGGACAGTTTCTTTCTCCGCCGACTGTGAAACTACCTTAATTTTACAGTTTTTTCGAAATTGGCAACACTGGTCCCATGCTTATTTTACTTTTTCAGTTGGCAACATTTTTTAGTACTTTCATTATTTTTTTGACAGTGTATGTGTACTATACATACAATTACTTTGTTGTGAAATTACCAACACCAGTGCTTTGCACAAATGTCAGCTGGTTTTACATGTGTAGTTCAAAATTTTGAATAGCACAGTTTACAAGAAATATTTTCATAAAGGAATTGTTGTTTATAAAAAATAATGGAGGGCCAACAGGTAAGTAACTAATAAAAAAAGGGCGGAACAAGTGACACGCCGACAATGGCCCGAGGTGACTCACTTGTCGCTCTGACAAGCAAACCTCTTTGTTTATTATTTTTAAAATTAAAAAGCTCCATTTCCCTTCAGGTGAGAGCCCTTTACGATTTTACGGGTGAGCCAGGAACGGCAGAATTATCAATTGTAGCTGGAGAAATCCTCACTGTTATGAGAGATAATGTTGGTGATGGATGGTGCGAAGGTTATAACACGAAATCACAATCAGGACTTTTTCCTGCAGCCTACGTTCAGACAGTAGAAACTTCAGCACCTGCAGGTATTCGCTTAAACTTTTGATTACTTTGGAATTCTTAATTAACGTTTCAATTATTGTGAAGACGTAATTTCTGATTGATGAGAGAATCTTCATTCGTTGGATGTTTATTAGTTATCTATCGAAAATGGTAATTAGGTTTAAATTTACTTGCATAGTTATTTTAATGAATGATTTTATTTATGGAACTGTTAAAAGTGTTTGTTTTTCACTTGAAGTAAGACGATTTATTCTAGACGATTATTCTTTGGCTTAATCTTACTTTTATCTTTTAAAATAGATTAGCTACATTACCAATGATTATTTAGAGTCAATATACGGTAGTGTAGAGTTTTTAAGTTTTTATTCAAATCTAGTGAAATCTTAATTTCAAATATATAAATATACATATGCTCTTTAAGTGTCTGTTAATATCAATAATAGTACAAAAAAAACGTCGTGCCCTCAATGATGCAAGTAAGGTAATATAATACTTGATACGTGAGAAGTTTTATTAATGCAGTCATTTATAATCATTGCACTAGATTATTTGTGAAACTGTTTCATGGTTTAAATGTAACAAATACAGGCTGGAATTTACCTCATAGAAATTCATACATAAGCATGAGTTTAATAATTTTAATAATAGTAATAATAATTTCAATTGAACATTGGCAATAAAAATTTCAATTGAGCATTGGTAATAATAATTTCAATTGAACATTGTCAATAAAAATTTCAATTGAACATTGGTAATAATAATTTCAATTAAACATTGGCAATAAAAATTTCAATTGAACATTGGTAATAACAATTTCAATTGAAAATTGTCAATGACAATAAATAACCTTAATATAAAATACGTTTAATTAAATAATTTTGATCTTGATCTTTTACGCCCAAGCAGAAATTTTATTATCAATTAATTACTATTAATTAATTACTATATTAGTTACTACTATTTTTTAATTACTGATTAATATCTAAAAATGCATTTTGTTTTTGTTTAAGTTATTTTTGTTTAAGCAGAAAGTACAGTTTCTTTCGTTTTTCGATTTGCAGGTGGAATGACAGTTTCTCAGCAAAGCACAGGAGAATTTTGGGATGACGATTGGGACGATGATTCCGAAGTTGGTCAAACGCAAGCTTACGTTCCTCCAGCTCATCAAAATCAAGTAATTCAATCTCAACATAGTATTACCAGTGAATATGGAGATTCGAGTTCGATGCACACTATTCATTCGGTTATTTCTGAAAAACCAGTTCCCAATGTACCAAAGAAGAATAATAAATTTTCAACTCTAATTAAATCCGGCGAAGATAGCTTTTTACTCGGATCTAGAAGCATCATTGTTCCAGAAAATGAAAAAATTGTTATCAAAGAAGCTAATGGTCAGTGCTTTTGGGAAATTACAGGCGAAAGTTACAACTGTGTTGTTACTTCACCAAAAAAAGAGTCGAAACTCAAAGGTCTTAAAAGCTTCATCGTCTATCAATTAACTCCTACGGTAAGTAAACTAAACTAATCAACAAATTTTAATTTATTCTTTTTTATTCTTTGTATTCTTTCTATTCTTTCTATTCTTATATCGTTCACTATGAACTTCAAATAAGTACTTTATCTAAAAGCAAATTATTAAAATTGATTTCAGTTTAACAATATTCAAGTGTCTCGGAGATATAAACACTTTGACTGGCTGCACGAAAGATTAGAGGAGAAATTCTGTTTTATCCCAATACCTCCGTTGCCTGATAAACAAATTTCAGGTCGTTACGAGGAGCAATTTATAGAACATAGACGGACCCAATTACAAGAATTTGTAGATTATGTGTGCAGACATCCTGTATTGTCGAAAAGTCGAGTTTGGGAGCATTTTATAACGTGTACGGATGAAAAGCGCTGGAAAGCGGGAAAACGACAGGCAGAGAAAGATGAGTTACTAGGAGTTAATTATTTTAATGCAATTCAGTGTCCGGATGTTCCTTTGGATGCAATTAAATTTGAAGTTAAAACTGACGCTTTCTCGAGATTTATAAATGGATTAGACCCTGTTGTGAAGAGCTTTATGGCGATGGCTGTTGATCAAACTAAAAAGCATCAAGTTTTGTATAAGCGGGAATTTCAGAAAATAGGACAGTGTTTTGTATTCTTGGGCAATGCTCTGGATCCAAGTAGCTTTCAAGTGGAGGAAAGCACTCGAAACAGATTGACCGAAGCGTTAAAAATAACCGGAGAAGCTTACAATGAAATTGGAAGACTTTATGAGGAGCAACCAAAGTTTGATTGGGAACCACTCGCTGATAAATTTCACATTTATAGAGGAATTATCAGCAATTTCCCAGATGTTATTAGCATACACAAGGTACTTTAATTCAATTATTTTTATTATTAGATTTGTTATAAATAACAATATATATTATATATATCTTTATTATTATTTATATCTTAAAATGCTTAAAATATTATTAATAAAAGGAATTTTACGGAAATTGTCTTTTTACGTCTTTTTTTTACTGTTTGTCTTTTTACGGAATTAATTTGATTTTTTAGAGTGCAGTGCAAAAGAGAAGAGATTGTGAAAGACTAGTCAGTGAGCACAAAATGGAATCACAACAACTTCGTGATCTTTCTCATAGAACAGATATAATAGCACGTACTTTAGGAGCTGAAGAATCTCATTTTCTTTCCGAGCGAGAGGTTCATATAAATCAAGCGATGAAAAATCATCTAGTAGAACAGATTAAATTTTATCAAAATGTAGTTATTAAGCTGCAAGAAGCGTTACAGGCTTTTGACGGCTGTTAATTTAAAAGAGCATTCATTCCTGCTTAAGTGTATTGTTTAAACAATGCAGATGTGATTAGCACTATTTTATTCTACACTAGCAATTAATCCATTAATTTACTTTGTACATTGATTTTAATTTGATAAGTATATGAAATTTTGAAAATTTATTTAATTTGGATCAAACTCAATACTTAAAACCAAAGTTATAATACTTTTGGTATGCACTGTATTTATTTTTGAAAAGATTTTTTATATTTTTAAAGAATTTCTAAATGTTTTTTTGACTCTAGAGTGGTTATAAGATTTTTACATGAATGTTAATTAATACACGAAAAAAAAGTTGATCTTCCAGGCAGCTGTCATTCCTTGCTCTAAACTTTTTATTAAAACAATTTTTTTATCAATTTTAATAGTCTAGCCAGTGTCTTTGTAAGTAAATCTGTATAAATGTTAATTTATTTAAAATAATTCAAGTGTGAAATTCTTGGTATGTGAATTTTGAAAGTCACAATTTTTTTGAGTGTTTTTCCAAAATATTTATGAAATGTGGCTTTTCACTAATGGTATAAAATTTGTGCCTTCGTCTTGCGTTTCGATTGTAACATGGTATTTCTTTTTTATCATGCATTTATATAAATTTATATTGTATAATAAGTAATTATTGTATATTGAATGTAATAACGTGCCTCTGATAAATGGGCACGAATGAATTTTATCTCCTAGTTTTCTGATAAAAACAATTCAAATTGCACATATTTAAAATATATTTAAATTAAATATTCAAAGATTAATTAATAACTAATTTGACTGAATGTAGAAAACACACGAAACAAATTTAACATTTACGCAACTGTTAAAGTTTTCACTTGTGTAAAAAAAGAAAAGATTTTATCTACTATTAATTTTAATATTTAAGTCTCTACGCCTTATTTATTCATAAAAAAATGTCAACCTTATTTTTATGTAAAATACATCTAAAAGTGTCCTGTTTTTAAAACTTCAATCATGTCTTGCGTAAAACAACAATTTTATATATGCATAATTTTATTAACAAAATCATTTTTGAGCCAAATAAATTGTTTATAAGTGAAGAATGGTAATATTTTTTATTAAATTATCATTTTTGCTTGCTCATAGGGAAGCATTGTTTTCGGTCCGATGCTCCGACATGCTCCCTTAAGACTTGCTCCCTTAAGACATGCTCCCTTAAGACTTGCTCCCTTAAGACAGGCTCCCTTAAGAATTGCACCCTTAATAGTTGCACCCTGAAGAATTGCACCCTTAATAATTGCACCCTTAAGATTTGCACCCTTAAAAATTGCGCCCTTAAGACTTGCTCCCTTAACACGTGCTCCCTTAAGACTTGCTCCCTTAATACTTGCTCCCTTAAGAGTTGCATCCTTAAGAGTTGTATCCTTCACAGTTGCATCCTTAAGAGTTGCATCCTTCACAGTTGCATCCTTAAGAGTTGCATCCTTCAGAGTTGCATCCTTAAGAGTTGCATCCTTAAGAGTTGCATCCTTCACAGTTGCATCCTTAAGAGTTGCATCCTTCA
>WNHD01002677.1:0-14359 GCA_011057455.1 Ganaspis sp. Gsp50 | reverse complement strand
CGTCTCACGTAGGAAAATCCCGTCCCGCGTGTGAAATTACTGCGTCTCACGTGAAACGAAATATTTTCATCGTGTCACGTAGGAAATAAATCGCTTCACATGAGACGCAGTAATTTCACACTCGGGACGGGATTTTCCTACGTGAGACGCAGTCTTTTTCCGTTCGGCTTGTTTTTTTACTACGTGTGACGATGTAAATATTCAGTGCACTGAAAATCTACATTTGGGTTGTAATTCTTCATAGAATTACTTTTTACAGTGTATATAAATTTAAGCTTGTCGATGATGACCGATGCACATGCGGCAAAGTTGAGTGCTCATGTCACGTGCTGAGGACCTGTCCGAATTGGGACATTCATAGGCAAGGACTGATAGAGGTATGCATAATAGTGGGCCTTAAATTGCCACCTAATACCTATGAGCTTATTTTCAATGAAAGTATACGAACGAGGTGTGTTGACACATGTGTGAGCATTCTCAGAAGAAAATCAGAAATGCAATTTCTGCAATGAAAGGCTAAGTCCACGCGCACTTTAATTTTGCATGTCTTGTGCACAAATGTCTCTTTTCTGAACATGCAGCCAAGTTTCTGTACGCTCTGCCCTGAAAGTGCACTATCTTGCATGTGTCTATATTTGTGTCTTGTCTAATATGTGTACGTCCAATATCTGTTGTCGAATTGAGACTTTTAAACCCGCATGAGGAGGCTGAGTTGGGCTGAATTATGTCTTACCTATTGACTACATGTACTTTAACATGCATAATAGCCTGGAATTTGCCTATAATGCAACTTAAATTAGTATAAACTGGTAGTCCTGAGCATACTGAGCTTAGCTCTAAGTAGGGTTGAAAGACTAGAACTTAAAAATAAGCAATGTTATACCACTTATGAATAGTTCATATACATGACTTATGACTTCTGACCAGACATGCTAACTGTACATATTTTTAACTTAGCCAATTTATATATACAAATTTTCGTTTAGCTCATATCACGGGATCATCATATAATAAACTGGCTGCATTGTCGTAGTACAATGGTCCCAGGGAACTAAGAATACAATACAAAACGAATAAGTTTTTAAGTATTATAATTGACGACTTCTAAATAAGACAGACTGGTGCATTGTCGTAGTTCAATGGTCCCAGTTGGCTTAAGGATATCATGTAAAGCGTATAAATAATAAATATTAACAACATCGTTCTTCTTGCGGCTCTACCTCCGCGTGGTCCTCGCTTGTAACACCACAGGAAACTGGTGCACCGTCAGAGTCCAGTGGTCCCAGGGCTGTGGTGGCTAAGCGAGCCGTCGTCTGTTTTCTCTCACCGGTTTGGTTGCTCCGTGCCGGTGGTGAAACGGACAAAAAAATTCGCTCGGGCTATACGTAACACCGAGCGGGATTTTTCCAAGCCGGTAAATCTTGGTAGTTTTCGCTCGAGAGTAAATAAAAATCTTTTATGGTATGTGCTCAGTCCGAGGCACCGAAATGTATAAAAACTCCATCTTATTATTTAATTATATTTACTGTTCCTATCTACTTTCTAGCAAAACCATCGTTAAAGGAACTACCTTGGAAAAATGTAACGGGACTACCCGGTAAAGGCGAAACAAGGTGTTTCTGTTATGAATTTCGGTTCACTCCAACTGGTTCAACTAGAACGCGTCTCCGGGTTGTGGATGGGAGAATTTTAGACCTAACAGGACTAAAAGGTGCATAGCACCCGCGAACAATCAGTTCAACGTCCCAAAAACCGAACGAAATTCAATGTAAAGTATCAAGTGGTAATGGCAATGGACGTTGTGGCATATAACTTATTGAGTAATTCCTGATGTCAGTTAAAGTTGGGTTCTCCAGCCTAGCTGACCACATAAGGTATTGGTAGGTGAGCTGTCTCAGCGCTCTCTGGACTTCGCCTAAATTGAACAGAGGCACAAGCACTGTGAGAAGATAATTGTCTCTTCTGCAGTGAAACTCCTACCTACTCCTCATAGACTGATAATGACAAGTCTGTCATGTCCTGCCTCGGCAGTACACCGACAGCAACCGTATGGCCACAAGGCATCCGTGAGAACATAAATTTCTCCTATGCGGGTTAATTGTGTAACCACAGGACACGTCCCAAAAGCCGAATGGATTCAAAGTGAAGAATCCGAGTGGTAATGGTAAAAGACGGCCATACACTCTACGAGCATAAGTACCTACAGGAGCCCAGGAACGTGTACTACGTATCCTGTCAACCCCTAAATGGCAGCCATAGGTGTACATCGAACGTATACATAGAACGTGAGGTTGTTATCCGCTAATTTGTTAGTGCACTGACAGTAAATTTGTGGCCACAAGGCACTCGTGGGAACATAATTGTCTCTTATGCGAGTAATTTGTGGCCACAAAGCCACAAGGCCACAAGGCACAACCGCTAAAAACCGATATTGCAGGGATGTCGCCTTGTTAAAGCAAAAGAGCTGGGTGAATTTCGTCACAAGTGATGGCAACGCTGACCCATGGGGTCACAACCGTGAGGTTGTGCACCATGTCATCCTCAGGTGTGCATCACACTCGCACACCGGCCCATCACCAAGACTGAACCGCCATAAGTTGGCAGCAAATTCCCCGTGACCAGTCAGCAATTGCGATGTGAAGCACCCCGGAGCAATCCATGGGCTCCTCAGTCTCGTCTTGATACTGGGGAGAAAGGCGTATGTCTTTCTGCCAGTATCGTCACTGTCCCACCAGTTCTGCCAGAGATCCAAAGTCACCCGCCTCACCATGGCTGCCGCAAAGCGGTTTTCATGGAGTGGAGGAATGATTTGGGTCCCGTAAGTGAATTCCTGATCTTTTCAAACGCGGTACAAGGCCGCCCTCTGAGAGATCAGTAAATCCACCGGCATTTCCACGGCAATTACACATAATACGCTTGTCGGTGCAGTTCTGTATGTCCTTGTCATCGTTAGTAAAGCGACTCTTTCTGCAGAGAGCAGCTTTCTTCTGTCGAAAACTGTCATGAAGTCTTCCCATCCAGCCTCTGCGAAGCACGCCACAGCGCAGAACAGACCTCGGTAGATGATTTTCATCGTACCGAAGGACAGTCCCCACGCCTTGGGAGCCGCGCGTCGTATGGACAGAAAGTCTCTCTACTGTCTTTTTGCGATTTGTGCACAGTGCGTCTGTTCTCTCAGACCTTCGTCAAGGTGGACGCCAAGCAACTTCACGCTCTTTCTGAGCGGAAGCGGTGCGCCGTCCAGCTTAACAACCGGTCCTCGAATGTTTCTGTCAGATAGGCACCTTCTTTGGATATATTTCCTACCACCTTTTACTCGAGCTGATCCTCCAGGCAGCCTTGTGTGCCTGAGAAATACAATTTCGGTCTTTGTCTTTGACAAGGTGAGCCCGTTGTCAGAGCACCAGCCATGAACCTTGTCCACAACTGCCTGAGCTTTTTCCTCAACCTCCCCTCTGGAGTTCCGGGAAACGACTTTGGTGAGGTCATCGGCGTAAACGACGAAGTCCTCATCAAACTCTTCTTCCAGGTCCTTCAAAAGGTCATCGCAGACAAAATTCCAAGCACAGGGGCCAAGGACAGAGCCCTGTAGACACCCTTTGCTGGGTCTACGAGACAAGTTGCCTCCCATCCAGGTTAGGGACATGAGGCGGTTATCAAAATAACTCCTCATGACACCCAGGATGTTGTTTGCACATCCCCTTTTCACAAGACCGTTGATAACAAGCGGCCATCTCACATTGTCAAAGGCCCCAGTAATGTCGAATGTAAGAGCCAGGATATACACCTCACGCTTTCCATCCACAATACTTTGCAGACCTGTAATGGCATCCTCTGTTTTTGAGGACTTCAGGACTAACTCCATCCGGCCCCGGCGCTTTGTTGTTGGGGAGCACCCGAACAATGTTCTAAACCTCGTCAGCTGTGAACGGCCCCTCATAATAGACTACAATGTTGCCGATGCGAGCCTCAGCAACATTGGTCACATTTCCTGAGTCATCTGGCACAAATGCTCTCATAAAGAGTTCCGCGCTTTCAGACATGGAGTTTGTAGGTGTTTCGTCGTCTTTCCTCACAGCAGTGAAGATTGTCTCAGTCTTCAATCTGTTCGTAAGTGATTTGGTAATTACACCATAGGGGTTGGTATTACCTTTGTCCTCGACTATTCTCTTCCACGAGTCTTGCTTATGACGCTTGACTCGCTTCCGAAAATCATCTTGGAGGAATCATCCCGTCGCATTCCTCCGCGAATTTCCAAGTCTCTTTCCCTCTGACATCTGCGTCGAAGGCGAAGTATGTCCTTCTTGGCAGAGGTCAGTTCGGGTGTCCACCATGGGTGGGCCTTCTCCCTCCATCTCTTCCTCGGCATTGATGCCTCACAGGCTTCTATCAGAGTAGTAAATATTCCCTTGGTAAGAGTATCGATTTCCATCGAAGACTCCAACCTGGGGTATCGGTAACCAGGTCTTGCAATCTCTCAGTAACCAAGCTTATGTCAATAAACGAAGTCCCGCGCGAGTTCGAGAACGTAGGAAATACGCTGAAATTGTGTAGCGGAGCACAGCATAGCCGTGAACCTCCACGCATTCCAGGTGCTTGCTACTGAGGTGATCGAGCAGAGTTATACTAGTCCGACCATTATAGGCAAGAATAGCACTCCTCGGCTCTTTGCAGCCCAGTTTAGTCGCAGTCTTGATGGTGGATTCAAGGTTCTCAAGGCGACCCGAGGCGTCAGAGTATGGCTCTTGCACGAGGGCAATATCCACTCTCCCTTTTCTTATGAGATGACTCAACTGTGATGACACCAAGTTCGACCCACTCATGCTGAGCTGGAACAAGGGAGCTTCGCGAGCACCAATCCCCCTAGCGCTTGTGTCTTTGTGATGTGAGTCCTGTCGTTGCGTCTGTCTCGTTGTTCGTCTAGTGTTCATTGTCAGGCGTAAGAATGTCCATTGTCAAAGTTGCTAGCCGCTCCTTATACCTGTAGCGAGCTTCCAGGTATTTGGGGCAGCTTTTGTTCCGGTACCTGAACCATGTCTCGATTGAGTTCAAAGATCGAATCAATCAACTTCTCTTCATCGTCGGATTTTGGTACTCCACCGATAAGAAGCTCTGGATCCCGCTTAGGTGGGAGGGACGCTGAAAGTCCCGCCCCAGCAAAAGCAGGATGCTGTGGAATTCTTCGCACATTGGAGTCATTCGTGGTTTCCACGATGACTCCACTGCTGCCATTCTTCCGCATCCCGCAAATCTGGATTCCATCCTTGGCGGGATTCAGAGCACTCTTAATCAGTTTCATAGTATCCGCACAGGACTTACCCTTTGCATCCGAGAACGTGAGGTTTGACCTGATAAGAACCGCAGGCGGGAAGGGTTTGGGCTTGGTTTGTCCATTAGCCTTCGATGGCTGCACAGCCGTCTTCACTGCGGAGGAGGCACCGGTGCCACCTCCTTTACCTTTTTTCCCGTAGTGAACGACTGTCAAGCCATCTTCCGTGTTTGGTGCTAATAGTACCTGTGTACCGGTCGTTCCCGCGACCCTGGAGGGACCCGCTTTGGGGCCAGCATTTCCCGAATTTCCCTGGCCACCATTTGAGCCACTTGGCGGAGGCCTAATTGCCACCTGGCTGGCTGTGTTTACTCCACTTTGGTCTACAACTTAACACAGATCGGACGTCTTATCGTGAAGAAGTCCGACGGTGGCTCTATTGCAACCGCTCTAAGCGAGCAGGCCCCGGAGGCCTGAAAAGAAAAGAAAGCAAGAAAGAAATATATAAAAGGAAAGAAGTGAAGAATGAGAAAAAGTACCCCTCCTCCTTGTGGGGGCCGGGCGGTTCGCTTTTTTGTCGGAGAATGGGCCAGACAGACAGATCCAGCGCGGGACTCACCTAAGTGAGTCCGGCGCAGGATCAACCGCCCAGCCTGTGCTTCGCCATCATTCCCCTGGGACCACTGAACTATGAATGTGCACCACATGCAATTGATGTTGCCAGCGGGGACCACGTGGAGGTGGAGCCGCTAAGAAGAATGTTGCTTTGCGTGTAATAATAAAGTGATTTAACATATATAAAGTTTATAAACCTTTTATGAGTGCCAGCTTGCAGAGTATCAATTTAACCATTGAACCATTGAACTATGAAAATGCACCAGAGATACTTGCCGTTTTGTCAACCTAAATAAAATGTAACAAAATTTGTAAAACCTAAAAGAGGTAACTCATTGATTAAAATATACTATAATACCAATTGTAAAACCTAGAAAAAGTAAGTCATTAAATAAAATATATCATAATACAATAATATACACAGCCATAGTTATGAAAGAAATTAACCTAGGACAAACACTAAACGTTAAAAATTTCAACAGTCGACAATTAAAAGAAGAATAAATTAGGATAACACACCGGACGAACACAGAATGCATGCAAGACATTCAAAGCAATGCGCGCAGGAGGCAATGCGCAGGGAAAGCAGTGCACGCCCAGAGTTAGCTAAATTTTCAGACAAGCCCGGATTTCTTCTTTATTATGGACTCACATGTCCTCAAGAGCTCCGGTCTCACGTCTTTTAAGTAGACAGGATCATTCAGTAGCGGTGGCCACCCTATTTTCTTTTTGGAGCAAAGTTCTTTAAGCCTTACCCTTTGCATGTCCCAGAGCGGGCATGAAATCAGGGCATAAATCGAGCTTTCCTTCGCTCCATAGTCGCACTCGTCACTCGGAACCAGGCTTAGCTCATAGAGGTTCTTCTTGAAGTCGCCATGACCAGTGACGAAGAATATTGCGCTTCTATTTAGCTCAAGACCAACAACGTCGAGCCTCTGTCGCACCAACGGGAAAAATCTCGCAGCGGTTCTGCGTTTTTTGGATGTGCTCCCGCGCTGCTGCCACATCTGTATGATGAGGTTTCGCAACTTTCTTTTTGCCACGCTCCGATCCCTAGTACCGCTAAAAGACATCCCGTTGAGTTCGATGGCAACTCTTTTTCGTATCCTATACCTATAGGCATGTTCCTTAGCTAGCAAGGCTAGAGGGGTAATCCCGCTGACCATTTGGAGAAATTCCAAGGAGCTCGTCCTATATGTCCTTGTTAGGCGAATGAGAACAGTTCTTTGAGCAGACAGTAAAATTGCGCTCTGTTGCTTGGTTAGTGCTTCACCCCATACTCCGACGGCGTATAGTACTATGGGTACAAACACCCCAGTGTACAGGGTTTTTAGACATGAGTAACTAATCCCCTAGTTACTCCTAGCAATAGCTCGCAGTCTATTCGCTCTTTCCAATGGTGAAGCCTATCGAACTGATGTAATTCCTAGCCCACCGTCTTTAATGCAAGCATGAAAGTACGCGTTCGGGAAATCGTTGGGAAGATGTAACCAACGTCTCATTGTAGAACGAATCAGTCGATCAATTGAGCTCAAATATCCACAAGTGGTTTTACCCAACGACAGTTGGTAATATATAGAGGGTATAACAATTACATTAAGAGCCGAAAGCCACTGTTGTGGCTTAAGGGGTGCTGAATTCAGACGATCTAGATATATTTTAAGGTCTTCTCTTACATCACTAATCACTCATCCTTCAGGAGTGAATGGCACTCCAAGATATATCCACTCATCAGATCTTTTAAGGGAATAAATCTAAACTCCATTGATGTGAAATTTCTCCTTTGCATTGACAACGATTTTCTTCTCGCGATGTATTGTAACCAGCGAAATACAACAGCTCTTATTATCATTAATCTCGAGACCACACTGCAGAAGAAACTCAGAGGCAATATCCAACAATGATTGCAAACCCGATTTGGTTGTAGCCAACAAAATAATATCGTCGACGATAGCAATAATGTTGACTTTTATGTCTCCAATAATAGCTTCAATTTCAGGCGGTATAAGCTTAATAAGCTCATCAATTATAATGTTAAAGATGTAAAAGGAAATCGGGTCTCCTTGTTTAACACCACAAGAAGGATGTTTTTTCTCCATGTTGCAGTACGGTGCTACTTGTTGCGTACAATTCCATAATATACTGGATTAGAGGCTCTGGAACTCCCCTACTATAGAGAACCTTTACAATTGTCTCATGAGAAACCGAGTCAAATGACTTGCGAATGTTAAGTGAGGCTATGTATAGAGGCCTGCAACATTTCCGAAGATATTTGAGAGTTGCATCTAGTAGACACACATTTTCTGCACATCCATCAAACTTCTGACAACCCTTCTGCCTTTCATCCAGCTTAATAGTACCCAAACGATTAGCCAGTATTTTATGAAATGTTCTTGTTATAACCGAAGAAACAGTAATAGGTCGAAATTCTACAGGGTCAACTGTACCCTTTTTCTTTGGTATCAATGCTGTCCTAGAAAGTTTGAGTATTTCAGGAATATTCCTGTACAATTGAGATGTCATAGGAAGCCAAGGATCTTTTAGAACGTTAGTTGGGGGTGGAAAATTTGGTGTCTGTCTTATATTCCTACAAAAGGTTGCTCTCTAGATGATACCAAAGATTCCAGATGACTATCACTCTCTGAGTCAGATGTCAATTCAGACTGAATTACGTCCAAATACCTCATAACTCCTTCCTTATAGCTGTTTCTTCTTCTTTGACCCTTAATAGCATCAATAGTACGATCTTTAAAATAGGAAACTAATTGCTGATTGATGTTCTTAGCCTCGACCCCATGCTCTATTAAAGGACCTCCCACAATTGGAAAACCAACAAACAAAGGTCTCAGTAGGATCCTCAGCAGCAGGAGAGACCCTGGAAATCACCACGGTTCTAAAAGTTGGCACAGCGCGGTCAGTGGACCGGCTGTTATTTAAAATTTGCCTTTCATTGTTTGGGCCAACATAATCAGGGATAAGAGGGATGGCAATCCCCAGACCCAACGCACTCACACGTTTAGTCACTTAAACCAAGGCTTAAGTGTCCAGCGGGACCACTAGGAGGTAGTGTGAGCACTTGAACTAGAAAGGATAAGTGCCCACCAGACCAAGGTCTTAACGTTAGCGATATATTCGCATCTAGTCCCAGTAACATGACAAGAGAGTCATAATAACGAAAGAGCGTCACAGCTACTCCCGCCGTTTAACCGTTGTTGCCAAACAAGACAAACTTGGCTCTTTCAAAATTAAACAACTGCTACAGCTCTGGTTGATTGCAAGAAAAAAGAAAGATAAGGACAGAGTTGGGACCAGAAGCGAGAAGGGGGGTGCCCTTCCGCGGAGGTACCCAGGCCCTAAGGCTATATCCTCCAGATGTTATGGCCATCGACCTATCGTACTTTCATGCAATTCCACGTGCCCTTTACATAATGAAATCGAGATCATAAGTCTGATCTCAATTGCACCGGAAGAATAACGAATTTGGAAAAATTGCCGTTGTAAGGTTCAGTTGAACCAAAACGGCTTTTAAGACCGGGCGCCCCATAGGGGTGGGTGGTTAGCAACGGCTTCCTTTCCCCAGAAAATCACAGGCATGCCTGCTCATTGCCAGAGAAGGGAAGCCGCAGTACCCAGCGGCGACCTCGTGGAGGTTCCACCTAAAGCTACTGCTTCACTAATGATGATGGGGGTGAGTTCCTCAGCTCCTTTGAACTCCTGGTGAGGGGTCAGACAAGGGTGAGTTGGATGATGCAATGGGGATGAAATGTGGTGGTGTGAGTTCCTCAGCTTCTCTGGACTTACTTGGGTAAGACATAGTAAAAGTGAGTCTGGGGTGATGAGGTGTTAAAATCAGTGAGTTCCTCGTATCCTGTGGACTTATCAGAGAGATAAGTCGTTGTTAGGATCGGGTTGGTGATTAATGAAGGATGGCACATTCACACACACTTTCACACAATGATTCATTCATACGATGGATGTCAGCCGTCTGTATTGTTTCGCGAACCCGCATTTCGTTTCTTGCTAAGCACGTTTCGCGCGGAGCACCTTTAATGGGGGGAACCCCCCCCCCCCCCCGAGCGACCATGTGGACGGCCGAGTCCGGTCAGCCGATCTCGACTCCAAGTCCCGCTCATAGGAGCAGGCGTTCTTCAGAAAAGAGGGGACACTATACAAGGACGTGCTCCATGGTTTCCTCAGGGGCACTAACCTTGCACTCCGGACAACCACCGAGATTCATGCTCCACAGTTTGGAGCCAAAGACACCGTGGCCGTTCAGGAATTGTGATGTGTGGTGCCCTGGAGCAACCCATGGGCTCTCGTAGCGACTCGACACAGTGGGGAAGAACGCGTGCGTTGTCCTCCCCAGTGGGTCTTCCGTCCACCTCCCCTGCCACAGCCGTTTCGTCTACCGCATCAGTAGACCTCGCGTCTGTCTTGAGATTCCGTCACCACCGACGGTTAACTCGCCATAAGAAAAATCCCTCCGCTTGCGTACTGCGTGCATCGCCGCTCGCTCTCAAAGGTGTTATCGGCACCTCGCATGCCAAGACACAGAGTGCGCAGGTCGACACAGTTCTATATGCTCTGCAGAGCATCAGCAGCCACACACGTTGAGCTGTCCTCTGTTTACGTAGGTCCTGGCGTGAGCCAGGTCAATCCATGCAGCAGCGGCATACCCTGTGACTGAGCGGAATAGCCCTCCATAGATGATTTTCATCGTATGGATGGATAGTCCCCAGCCCCGAGGTGCAGCCCTCCTGATGGATCCCATTAGCTTTTTCAGTCTGTCAGCCGTTTTGGTGCAGTGCGTGTGTGCACACAGCCCTCCGTCAATATGGACGCCAAGTAGACGCACACTTTGTTTGAGCGGTATCGACCTGCCGTCCAGCTTGACGATTGGGTTTCGTCTTTTCTTACTGGACAGGTACTTCTCCTCATGAGGCCAGGAATGCGATGAGGCCCAAGCCTTGTGAAAGCGAAACCTGAGGTATATCATCTCAGTCTTGGTCTTCGACAATGTTAGTCCACTGTCTCGGCACTAGTTAAAGATGGTGTCCGTAACCTCCTGAGCCTTCGTCTGGAGTTCCCTCCTGGTGTTTCCGGTTATAATGGTTGTCAGATCGTTCGCATAAGTAACGAACTTTCTGCCAATCATTACCCACAGAATCTGCAGGAGTTCAACGAAGACAATGTTCCAGGCGCACGGTCCGAGGACCGAGCACTGTGGGCATCCCATTTGGGGTTGTTTTGTAACACTGCCTCCGTTACAGGCGATGGTCATGCTTCTCTTGTCAAAGTAGCTTCAAATCACGTCCGAAATATTTTGCGGACAGCTTCTTTTCCTGAGTCCATTAAGAACTTGCGGCCATCTAACATTGTCGAAGGTGCCGGTGATATCGAAGAGGATTGCAAGAGCGTAGCGCTTATTTCAGCACTCTACGATATCCCGGATTTCGAAGAGAGCATCCTCGGTTGAACGGTTCTCAACGAAGCCAAACTGTTGTTTAGACAGCATCCCTTCAGCAAGAACCATTCTTCTAAGCCTTCCAAGTATTAGTCTCTGAAAGACCTACCCGAGCGTCGAGAGGAGACACACCGATCTGTAGGAGCGTACTTGCGTTAGATCCTTGTCGCGTCCCTTCGGGATGATGCGGAGATTGACCCGCTTCCAAGGTTCCGGGAAGTGCCCCAGCCTCAAGCACGCGTTCACAAGGAAAAGGAATGTAGCCACCAGCCAGGGCCAGGCTAGCTTAAGAACCTCAGTTTCCAAGCCTTCCGGGCCCGGTGCCTTGTTGTTAGAGAATCTGCGGAGTATGTTTCATGCCTCCACCTCGCTGAACGCGGGCTCGTCTGCATCCTGTTCTGGTTCAGGTTGGAACCCCTTCCCATTTTGCACTTCCCCTTCGTCATGGCAGCAAACGGCATTCACCCCATCATCCCTCACTGTCGAGAGTATTGTCTCCGTCTTTAGCCTATCTTTTAGTGTTTTGTAGACGGTCCCCCACGGTTGGCGATTCCCAAGATCCGTGACATGATTCTGCCACGAATCGCAGGAAGCGCGCCTGACCTCTGCCCTAAACTCATTTTTGAGTTGTAGGTAGGCCTAGCGTCTCTCAACTCGAATAGCGTTGTCCCTTTCCACCTGGTATCGTAGTCTTAAGCGCAAAACTTTCCGCTTAAGCTGAGTCAAATGCTCGGACCACCAGAAGTGTAACTTATTTAGCCACCTCCTTCTAGGCATGGATGCCTTGCACGCCTTTTCAACGGCAGTCGACATAGCCAGCGCGTAAGCGTACGTGTCATCAGTGCAGTCAAGCTGAGCATTCATGACATGTCCCAGTTTGACCGCGATGGTCTTCTGGAACACAACCAGCTTGACTTTCCTGACATTGTACCTCGTCGGGGTCAGCGTCTGTGACTGGCGCCCTGCATTGATTTTAAATTCAATGAGGGCGTGGTCACTTGTCGTGTCGTCAGCACGTACAGTCCAATCTGATATCAGTAACAGCAGTCCGCCAGTAACCAGCGTGATATCAATAATCGAAGCCCCACTCGAGTTTCTAAAAGTTGGCACCTGCCCCTGGTTCAAGACGTGCAGATTGTGCTCGGCAACGAATTCCTCCACCAGTTTTCTTCTGCCATCAGTGACAGGGGATCCACAGAGGACGGACTATGCGTTGACGTCAGCACAGATCAGCACGTGCTTGCCTTGCAGTTCAGGATGAATGCGGGGCAGGTGCATTAGATGCTTCGAGGTGGGCTCCGAGTGTTGAAAATATGCAGTGACTGCATAGAAGGACATGACTGGTCCATGGACCTCCACGCACACAGCATGCTACTGAGGTGGCCTAGCAGATTAACGCTGGTTCTGCCGTTATACGCCAGAACAGCGCTCCTCGGCGCTCCACCACACTGAGCAGTCGCTCGTCTAATAGATGCCTCAATCCCAGCAAGGTGTCCATCCATCGCGGTGTATGGCTTTTGCATTAGCGCTATGTCGATTTGTCGTTCGTGAAGGAGGTTGCTAAGCTCTGGGGAGACTATTTGGGCGTTCCCCATATTTAGCTGAACTATTCTGAGGGGAGAAACCCGACGCCTCGCAGTACGTGAGCGAGTCGTTGTTCCAGTACTGTCCCTTCGTCTGTCTTGTCCGTTGGGTCTATTGTCCATGGTCGGTCGTGGTGCTGAAGCTGCCCATGTATCTTTCCAGCGCGGCTCTACCCCTTGGGCAGTTCGCACTCATGACATCGTGCTGTGACCTGCTCCGATCTCCGGATTTGACGCACACAGCACATACTGGTGGTCTACAGGCCGTTTTTTCAGGACACTTCACAGCACGATGTCCCGAACTCGCGCAGTACCCGCAAACCTCAGCCTTCTCAGCGCAGTCTTTGGACTTGTGTCCAAAACCGAAGCAGCGATAGCAGCGCATTACGCGCGCGCATCTGGATACGGTTGGCTTCAGCCAACATACAAGGATCCTCTGTTGCATTCTTTCTCGAGGAGTGCAGGGGCTGCAGAGACCACCCAGTCCACCGTCGCGTTGTCTCCTCGCCCAACCCTGTAGCGGAGTTGGAATTCTTTAGCAAAGTCCACCGGGGTTGGGTGAGTCATGACTTCCCGGTTGGGGACATAGATGGCCTCGGCAACCTCTCCCTTGGTGCTGGCCGAGCAAACACTCCTTATCCTAATCTCGGGGTTTTTCTTTTGGAGGGGTCTGACTTCGAGTCCTTTTTCAGCGAATGCTGGAATGCTGAGGAGCTTTCGCGCCACCTCGTCACCAGTTGTTTTAACCACCACGTTGCCTCCATCAGGGAATGAGGGTCCTAATTTAAAGAGCGCAGTGGGCGGCAACTCCTCTGGCTTCAGCGGGGGCCGTCGGGAAGCGTCCCTCCTCACATTCTGTTAATTTCCATTCTTGTTCTTGTTGTGAGGAGGAGGGGGAGCGGTGCCCGACGGCGTCGCATCTGCCTTTAAATTACCCACCAGGTCCTCTGTTCTTCTTACACCTCGTCGACGCCCAGTCACCAGCGTGAACTCATCCATGGACGGGAATTCGCGGCTATATTCCTCGTTTGGCTGCACTAAGGTTTGGGGCTGCTTTATTAGCTGGGGGAGGTAGACCAGGGCGGCAGGGTCCTGTCCTCCGCGGTGCCACGGTCCCCTTTCCATTGCTTGCCTTACCCTGTGCCAGCACTCGAGAGTACGTGGCCGGCTTTGCTCCGCTCGCTTTTTCGATAGGTGGAGAGGCGGGCGGCACACAGTGGGGAAATATGTACTTTTTTGTTTCAAATCACTCTACAGGTCGCAATTTGCTAGCAAACCTACTGAATTTTTTTCCAAAATCTTCATAATTAAATTCTCCATCGATCCCTTGAGCTCGATTTTTAAATTTCGATTTATTTATATTTATTTTTTAATAATAATTAGTGAAAAGAACTGAAAATTTGGAAAAATATTTTATAATTGCATTTT
>WNHD01002676.1:0-14360 GCA_011057455.1 Ganaspis sp. Gsp50 | reverse complement strand
TATAAAATATTTGCGAATTTCGTGCACTCTCGAATTAATTTGACTAAATTAATTGTAATTTAACGTGAAAATTTTACACTCGGGAAAAGACAATCCTTGACATAAATAGAAAAAAAGATAATCATGACCGTCGTTACTTATTAGTGAATTAAAATTTAATTCTATTTCATTTGTAATTAACAATCGCTTATAAAATATTTGCGAATTTCGTGCACTCTCGAATTAATTCGACTAAATTAATTGTAATTTAACATACAAATTTTACACTCAGGAAAAGACAATCCTTGGCATAAATAAAAAAAAAATATCATCATGACGGTCGTTACTTATTAGTGAATTAAAATTTAATTCTATTATATTTGTAATTAAAAATCGTTTATAAAATATTTGCAAATTCCGTGCGCTACTTTTTCAGTACAACTAAATTAATTGTAATTTAACGTGAAAAATTCATGCTCGGGGACTATCCTTGGTGTAAATAACAAAAAAAGATAATATCATGACAGTCGTTTCTTGTTAATACATTAAAAATTAAATAATATTTTTTAATACATTAAGAAGAAGCAACTGTCATGATACTATTTTTTTATAAATAATGACTTTTTTACTAAATTAATAAATAAATAAATTGTCAATTGTAACTTTCTTAATAAATTAATAAACCATATTTATTTTTTGATTTATTTATTTTCTTATAATAATGACTTTGCGTTTCGCATCTTAGAGGAAAGATTGACGTGCTGAGAATTTAAATCATTGTTCTTTGAAGAAACACTTTAAAGATATTAATTATTCATGAAACACGAGTTCATTTTCACTCTAAAATTCGCAGTTTATTGTAACCTGTCATTGGAAAATAACTTTAGTACTGAATGCTCTTAAGTTCATTAATATTTAAATAATATTGCTACAATCGGGTCAATAAACGATAGATAACATTAAAACTCTTCAGCTCCATTCATATCTTAACTTGCTGATGGTAATTTTGTAACTGGTTCATAAAAATTTACAGAATAATAAAGAAACATTATTTTGGTAATAATAATAAGGTAAAAATGATATTTTTTTAAATTGAATTTTTAAATTGAATTCATTTATATAAATATTTATAATATAAATATTAATAATAAACGTAAGTACCAATTGCGCATATTCGCAAAGGTAAAAATTGAATTCCATGAAACAGAGAATGGTAAAAAAAGAAGGAAGCACACTGGAAAAATTAAACAATGGAGTTATCAACGGACAGCTATAGATCAAGATAAATTGAAATGTTGCCTTTCACTTGTACCATGACAATACTTCTTTTTATTGCAATTTTTTAATTCAAAGTTCACTCAATTGTTTTGAAAGAAAAATCTGAAAAATAAATCATATAAAGTTTATTTTCTAACAAAAAAGTACAATTAATTTTTGTCAATGAATTATTAATATTAAATAATAAAATCAATTATTTTTTAATATTTCTATTATTCTTTTTAACATAAATATTAATATAATAATTAATACAAATAATTTTTTGCGGTCAGCATAAAGAAAGGTAGATAAATATTATAAAAGAATACATAATTCTTTTCCCAAAATTTGTAGACGTCAATATTGTTTGACAATCATGAAAGATTCACTTGATTCAATTTTTTAAATAAATAAAATAATGTTGTTTTTGTAAATAAATTCAAAAAACAAATAATACAATAATTTAAATTAATAACAATAAATTAAAAATAAATCAACATTCAAAAATAAATCAACATTGAAAAATAAATACAAAAAATAATTAATCAATCTTTGTCAGCCTATCAAAATTACAATTTATAGGTCACGATGCACAACCCACAATTCAATTTACAGTCTTGGGATTTCGCACAAAAATAATAAAACATTTACGAGAAAAATTGCATTTTGCCACGCCTCCATCGCTCATTTTAACTGGCACGAGTCGCGCAGAACACCTGTTCTTTCTACCCAAATACAAGAATACATAGAAGCAATATTTTTTTGAAAAACATAAAATGTTTATCTCAAAAAATTGCAATTCTCATGATTTTTAACGATAAGAATAATAATCATATCATCACAAAGTAACACAATTTGCTTTCAAGAAACATTTTCATCAATCTTTTCTTTAAAATGTATTTTCTATCATTTTCTTCAATCTTTCAGTTGAAATTTTATTATGCAAAGAAAAATGTTAGACGCCGTTTTACATTACACCGGAACTCCGATTCTGCATCGTGTTGGGTAGCAGGATTGTAACAAGTCCATGCTGCGCCCAGGGTGATTGCCTCTACGGACCTACTCTATTTACGGTACTGTTGGGCTGAAAAGAATTTTCTTATTATTTGTGCCTTTAGTGTAGTCAATTCAATCTCTTGAATAACAGAATTGGCGTTAACCTTGAAAGAGTGTCTTGCAAACAATCAGGGCCGTATTAAGTTTTCCATGCATGCTTTCGAGGCGGAATTTATAACGCACTATCTTTTGGGGCACCGTTCGCCAGCAAGAGCTATAAGTCCATACGTCGCTGCGCGCGTCGAATTTCCCTCTCTCCGTACCCCCTGCTTCAATCCCCACCCTCTTCAAGAAGCTCCTATGTAGAATCTGGTAGAATCAATTTTAGCAGAATCGGTGTTCCGGTGTTTTAGACTCTAGCGCTCTAGACATTGTTTTTAATTATTAAAAACTATCGTAATAAATTTTTGTTACTAGTTTTTCTCTTTTGTCATTCTATTGCAAAAAGTGTGTTTCAAAAAACATCAAATTCAGTGATGAAAGGAGGAAATTAAACATAGAAATAAAAAACGAAATAAAAATTAAATATACAAATAAAACTAGCTGCGAATTCTTTCTGAAATTGACTATAAGTATATTGTATTCATTTCGTGAACACTTGAAAATGTAAA
Source organism: Ganaspis sp. Gsp50 (assembly GCA_011057455.1). Lineage (NCBI taxonomy): Eukaryota > Metazoa > Arthropoda > Insecta > Hymenoptera > Figitidae > Ganaspis > Ganaspis sp. Gsp50. The sequence continues at coordinate 11,457 of WNHD01002676.1, read as the reverse complement.
ATTGTAAAATGATTAATATGCTGGACTTGTGAAATTTTGTAAATTGGACGTAAATCGTGAAAAACTGTTGCTTTGTTAGCGGAAGGCAGAAATGAATAGAGAATCGACCTTTTCAGAGGTGAAACTAGGGGCGCTTGGTGAATAATGTACACAAAACTATGTTGCGGTGCAAGCTCATTTGTGCACGCGAAATGATGAGTTCAGTCCATAAGCCAATTATGAAGTACACGGACATGGTAATAAGCCACAGCTGCGTATGTACTCGACTTCCGACCACAATGCCTCGTCTATAAAACCAAAGTATCTCAGTTATGATTCAAATCTCATCTTTCTCGATATCCAATCACAATAATTAACTTTTTCATATCTTTTAGCAAAGTTCCACAATATAATTTTCCAAATTCTATAACTCAGGAGCATTTTGTGCTATTAGGTTGGTCATGGTCTTGATTTACTAATTGTAAGAATAAAATTCTCTACTAAATTTACTAATACTCTACTACATTTTTTTATTGGAGCGAAAGTGTAACTTGCACTAATGAGTTGGTGCGAATCAGTGAAAATGATTTTTATCCAAAATTCTCGTTTTTTCGTTATCTCTGAAATCATTAATTCTATCGAAAGAGTGTATATGAAAAATTTGTTGAAAATATGTAATTTTCTACAAAAAAGGTCGTACGGATTAAATCGCTTAGATCAATATTTCTTGAAATATAGGACTTATGAATTGTATAAAATAAAAAAATGAATGAATTGTAAAATGCGTTTGAAAAAACGTAAAAGTTGGTTTTTGTGTACACTGTTAGAAAAATCTGTATTAAATTTAATATATACAAGTATAAGAAGCAAATATGCAATACTAGAATTGAAATTTAATATATCAGAGTATGTATCTTAAATTTATAATATACAGTCAGATGCCATATTCAGGAAGCAGTAATTACTTTCTTAATTTTAAAAAATTTGTTTAAATCCAAATAACAGTATGTAATGCTTTAAGTTACTTTATTAATTAAAACATTATTTTATAAAAAACAATATGCAACAAACAAAAAAATGCAATTTTTAAAACAGTATTTTATAAAAAACAATATGCAACAAACAAAAAAATGCAATTGTTAAAACATTATTTTATAAAAAACAATATGCAACAAACAAAAAAATGCAATTTTTAAACTTTGCAAAAATATTCTTGAAAATATTGAAATTTAAGATACTATTATATTTAAATTTAAGTATAGTAATTTCAACTTAAATACGGAGTAACTAAAATTTAATATACACGTGCATAATAAATTTACGATCATTTCTAACAGTTTTAACTTGTTTTTGAGTGTGAAGGGTTAAAGAAACACAATTCTATATAGAAAATGCTTATATTTAAGAGTGTCGTATGGAGTTAAAATCTTTACAAATATGTACAAACTTAAAATAGAATTTAGTTGTTCGATGAGTTTACTTTTGGAATCTAATACGGAATGACAATGCCTTCTAGGGAATTTCTGGAATGTGAAGTTTTGATGTGATGCCTCACGCAAAATTCTTCAATTCTGTTGCATGCTTCTTTCAACATGTCTATCGGAAGAGTAATTACAAGCCTCATGTACGAAGGGTAGTCAAAGCACTGAAACAATTAAATTTTAAATTAAAACTCGAAATTGTAACCTGAATTTTCATTAAATTTGCTACACAATTTTAGAGAAAGTTAAATTTTTTAAAATAGAAAATTACTGTTTTTGAAATTTTTTGAAATTTCAAATAATTTGCGGTAGATTGCGTTTCAAAGTTGCAAATGAAGTGATATTTTTTTTTATACAAACACTGAAAACTTGCAAACTTTAAAGTGCAAACTTCCTGAAAAATGTTGTGCTATTTGGGAAAGTTCGTACGATTCGAAAAATAAAATAAAAAACAATTCAAACCCAAATTTTAAACTAAATTTAAAAACAAAGTTTATAAATATCTAAAATTGATAAAGAACCAAAGTTTAAAAGAATAGTTAATAAAAAAGCAAAGTTTAAAAGAATAGTTAATAGAAAAGCAAAGTTTAAAACAATAGTTCATAAAAAGCAAAGTTTAAAACAATAGTTCATAAAAAAGCAAAGTTTAAAACAATAGTTAATAAAAAGCAAAGTTTAAAACAATAGTTCATAAAAAAGCAAAGTTTAAAAAAATAGTTAATAAAAAAGCAAAGTTTAAAACAACAGTTCATAAAAAAGAAAAGTTTAAACAATAATCCATATAAAACTGAAATTAAAAAGAATCCTTTTAAACCAAAATTATTGAGCCAAAATTTAGAAACCGAAATTGGGAACCAATTAGTGTTTGAAATAGAAAAACGAATGAAAAATGACAAAAGAATGGTATTAATAATAATAATTATTAGCTAAAATGGAGAAAACGTTTTACCTGTCCTGGAAGACAAAAGACTGATTCCTCTGCCAGCAGTCGCTGCACGAATTCAAGATCTGATTGAAATTCCGGAAACGAGTCTAGATCTATTTGCACCTAGAATTTTCATTTAAAACATCAGTGAATTGTCAGAGAGACCTAAGAGATTTCAATGAAATTGATATAAAATAAACTGAAATTAATTCAGTTCCACAATTGACTAATTACTTTAATTGAATCAAATTAATTCCAATCAGCTAGACTGAAATAATTAAATTAACGCAAAGCATGCTTCAGAAAACGTGCATTTATTTAAGTTTATTTTTGGAGGCACAAATGACCGTAAATAAAAACAATTTTAAAGCAATGTTTGCTTTTTCATTGAAATTTTTTGTTATTTTTCAAATTAAGGCGGTTGGTGACGGCTACATAACCTCAAAGTAAAAAAAGATTTTCAACGCACACAAAAATATAATAAAAATATGAAGCAATTTTGGAAGATCTGGTTACTTTTAAGAAAGAATTATTAAGTTGAATTTGCAAAATCTTTTGCAAATTATTATTTTTCATTTTCTGTCAGCTCGAACGAAGGGCGCGATTTTTATAAATGAAAGCTTATATTTTATTTAACGAGACATTCTTTATAATTGTAATTTTTCCAACTTTTATACATACTTGTTATCAATTATTTTATATTTTTGTAATTTTCCAAAATTGTTTCACATTTCGATTATATTTTTGTTTGCTTTGAAAAAGATTTTCTTTAGTTTGAGGTTATGTTACCGTTAAATGATTTAGGGACCAAATTTTAATCCGAATTTTAAAAACATTTTGAAAAAAACAACAATTTTGCGAGTAAATATTTTTAAAATCTTAAAAAATACCAAAAAGCTATTTTTGACCTACAAGAACAAAAATTGTTTGTAATTTATGGTTCAAGGGCAATAAAAATCTTGTAAATTTTAATTAGTTATTAAATGGAAAATAAAATTTACCATCATGTACATGGCGCCATCAGGCATGATTGGTTTAAGTCCTGGAATATTTACGATGTAATTATACGTCAACTTTGAGTGATTCTGCAAACAGAAAGAAAAATCAAGAATATTAAAATGTAAATTTAGTGTCGTTTTAGTATAAAACTGTGTCTGTAGTTCTGTTTTAAGTTTAATTATCATCATTTGTGTTTATTCGTGCATATTCGTTTATTGCGTCGCGCAAAAAATCAATAAACAAGAACTTTCAATTGTCCTGATTTTCATATTCATTTCCCACCTCATATTTATGAAAATAAATGTATTTTCGCAGTTTAATTTTATTGCTTTTCAATAATAATTTGTACCTCAATAAATTTCATTTACACAACATTTGAATTCTTCAATATTTATGATTTGCAAAATTATTTTATACTATGGTTTTTTTATTGCGAAAATGAGCCGTGAATTCATTAAATGATTTATACTCGAACTTTTTGTCAATTTCGAGGTTTTAATAATTTTCAAAATTAGTCTGGCTAGGATGATGTACTGAATATTCCACTGAAAAAATAATCGGCAAAACAAAAATGTTCTAGTTAAATTAACTAGAATATTAGTAAATCTTACTAGAAGTTTGGTAAATCTAAGCAGAAGTTTGGTAGATCTAACTAGAAGTTTGGTAGATTTAACTAGAAGTTTGGTAAATCTAACTAGAAGTTTGGTAGATTTAACAAGAAGTTTGGTAAATCTAACTAGAAGTTTGGTAAATCTAACTAGAAGTTTGGTAGATCTAACTAGAAGTTTGGTAGATCTAACTAGGAGTTTGGTATATCTAACTAGAAGTTTGGTAAATCTAACTAGAAGTTTTGTAAAAGTAACCAAAATCCTGATTAAAGCAACTAAAAATTCTGGTTACATTATCCACAAAAAATAGTAGGGCATATTTAACCAGAATTCTAGTTATTTTCACCAGAAATTTTATTCATGTTATTTTCAAAGAATATTCGGTAAAACAAAAATTATGTTTAAAATACCAATTTAAACAAACAATTATGACAAAAGTTTTTTTGTTGTTTTGTTGTTTGTGTTTTATTTTTTTGCTTATCTTTGTATTGTTCTTTGTTTTGTTGTTTTTCCTTTATTAGTTTGTTTTTCTTCGTTATTTCTCCATTTCGATGTTTTCTTTATTTTTGTATTTTATTAGTTTGTTTTGCTTTCTTGTTTTGTTCTTTGTGTTTTCGTTTTGTTTTTGTGCTTCATTAGTTTGTTTTTCTTTGTTTTGTACTTAACTTGCTTCTTTCTTTTGTTTTTGTGCTTTATTAATTTGTTTTCTCTCCGTTTTGTTCTTTGTGTTTTTGTAATTTAATAGTTCTTTTTCTTCGCTTAATTAATTGTTTTGTTTTTTGTTTGTTTTTGTTTTGTTTTTTGTTTGTTTTTTGTTTGTTTTTTGTTTGTTTTTTATTTGTTTTTTTTTGCTTTATTAGTTTGCTTTTCTTAGTTTTGTTTTTTGTTATGTACTTTCTTTTGTTATTTGATTTGTTTTTGTGCTTTATTAGTTTCCTTGTCTCTGTTATGTACTTTCTTTGGTTCTTTGTTTTGTTTTTGTGTTTTATTAATTTGTTTTTTGTCTTTGTTTTCTTAGTTTTGTTTTTTTTATTCTTTGTTTGTGTTTGTATTTGTGCTTTATTAGTTTGATTTTCTTCGTTTTGTTTTTTGTTTTGTACCTTCTTTTGTTATTTGCTTCATTTTTCTGCTTTATTAGTTTGTTTCTTTTGTACTTTGTTTCTTTTGTTTATTTGTTAGGATTATTGCCTTTTTGTGCTATTTTGATTTGTGTTTTTTTTCTTCTTTATCTGCTATATTAATTTGTTTTTCTTTGTTTTTTTCTTTGTTTTTTTGTCCTTTCATACATTTTTGTATTTTATTAATTTTGTTCTTTGTTGCTTCCTCATAGGGAAGCCTTGTTTGATTTTGTGCTTTATTAATTTGCTTTTCTTCGTTTTTTTGTTCTTTGCTCTTTTATGCTTTATTAATTTGCTTTTCTTTGTTTGTTTTTTGTTTTGTTCTTTCATTTTGTGCTTTATTAATTTTCTTTTCTTCGTTTTTTTTTGTTCTTTGCTCTTTTGTGCTTTATTAACTTGCTTTTCTTCGTTATTTCTTCGTATTGTTCTTTATTTTGTTTTTGCGTTAGTTTGTTTTCTTTGACTTTCTTTTGTTCAGTTTTTTGTTTTCTTCTTTGTTTGGTTCTTTGTTTTTTGTTTCTGCTTTTTTAAATCTTTTTCTATGTTCTTGCTTTTGTTTTCTTTTTGTGTTTTAATAGTTTGTTTTTTTTCGTTTTCTTCTTTATTTTCTTTTTGTGTTTTAATAGTTTGTTTTTTTCGTTTTCTTCTTTATTTTCTTTTTGTGCTTTATTATTTTGTTTTTTTTATTTTGTTCTTTGTTTTGTACTTTACTAGTTTTTTTTCCTCGTTCTGTTCTTTGTTTTGTTTTGTGCTTTATTAGTTTGCTTTGCTTTGTTTATTCTTCGTTTTTTTTGTGCTTTCTGAGTTTTTTTTCGTATAGTTTTATTTTTTGTATGTTTTTGTTTACTTTCTTCAGTTCTTTATTCTGTTCTTTATTTTTTTTTCATTTGTTTATTTTATTTGTTTATTTTATTTGTTTGTTTTATTTGTTTGTTTATTTTATTTGTTTGTTTTATTTGTTTGTTTTATTTGTTTGTTTCATTTGTTTGTTTCATTTGTTTGTTTTATTTGTTTGTTTTCATTTGTTCATTGTTTTATTTTATATTTCGTTCTTTTCTTTCTTGTTTTTGGAATGAAAAAGTACCGAAATTGAAATTATTTGAAAGCGATTATTAAATCAGATAGACAAGCTCTATTAACTTGTTGCAATTGTCCATTCTATCAAGTGGATGTAGTTATTTGATGAATAGTTACTTTGAAACTATTGCAGCACGTCTGGATGCTCGATCGTGGTTCTACGTGTGTAATAACAAGTTCTTGTCTCCAAAGCGGATATCCCGGAATTGCCTTCGTGTACAGTTATACGCCACAATGAACATTTTTATGGGTTCATATCTATTACTTCTGATACCTCACGAGACATAAGTTCCATTATTTATTGTGCTTTCTATTAATATAATTTATCATCTCGTCACATTAAAGCCGCAAAAGTGAAAACTTTATCCCCCAAAAACCAGTTATAAATGATCTCTCTAATATAAAGGATTTTATTCTAAAAAACTATTTTATTCAATATTTTTTTTCATTTTTTTCATATTTCAGGATATTTTCAAGATTTGTTTTATTTCAGTTGTTGTTTTATTTTTTGTTTCATTTTTTTATTACTTACGAATAACGTCCTGATGATGTCATCGAAAAATTTTTTTGGCGTGTCTCGCAAAATTCGAGGAAGTGCTCCTTGAACAATTGTGTTACTTCCAATTATTCTTTGACTCAGACAACACAGTCCTTTTCGAATCTGGAAACACATATTTTCAATTTTTAAAAAATTTACTAATGAGACTAAATTAAAAATAACCAAATGAAAGTTTTCTTGATTTATTATTAGAATAAGAATTTATTTTCTTGATTTACTTTTCACGACCAACAAAAATGGATCAAAGATTCGTAATCCGATATCCAAATATGTAACAAAAAATATTGTATTGTAATAACAAATTTGTAAATTGTAAGCTGTATTGTGATATTTTATTCATTATTGTTCGATAAATGTAATCAACAAAGTATAATATACAGATACGTTAATAAATAAATAAATATTTAATAATGTAGAATAAAATAAATTGTTAAAAAAAATAGTAAAACTGTGCGAGAACTGGAATTCTTGAAAAATCGAGTCGAACAATTCGTCAGGTTAAAAGTTCCTTAATTCTCTCCAATTTCTTTTAATCCTTGCTAGAAAAGTGAATTACATTGAAACCGACGAGACTTGGCCGAGGAGAATTTTAATAGCTGAATTAATCTTAAAGCAAGTGAACTCTAATCGCGAAGCTTTTCTCAACCTTCTCTTGACTGTTCTCACTTTATTATTACAATTCATTCTTTGCCAGTGAGTTTGTAACTTTCCGCATGTTTCATTAAAACAAACATACCTCTTTTCCTAAAATATTCTGCCGGTCGTGGATAATAATCCAACCCATTCGCCAGCCGGGTACGAGAAACCTGCATAGAAAAAAGGAATAAAAAATTGAAAATATGCGAGCAAATTTATGTTATTGCCTTTATGAGCATAGAGAAAGTATAATAAAAAAAAGTACATAGGATTCTCATTTTTTTAAATATTACACATTTTCACTTTGTTTTTGTTTGTTATTGTATTTTTACTTTTGAAGAGGGTTCTTTTTAATTTTGCAATTGTTGAATTTTTTTAAATTCATGAGAAAAAACGATTAATTAGTATTTTTAGATGTTTTTATTTTTTAATTTTTGTTTACCTTTTGGTTAAACCACTGCAGGATAAAATAGGTACTTCCGTAGATAAAGATGCGAGTGGATAGAATTTTCGACCAGGAAATACCTGTAGGACAATTTTAAATTTATTTATCTATTGAGCTCCATAAAAGAAGCACTTCAATTTGTTTCATTTTTTATATAATTTTTGAAATTTCAATTATATAATTGCTTTTATTTTCTATTTTTATCATCTCTTAATTTTTATTTTCCTTTTTTAATAAATTGTTGTTTTAACTCATTTTTATTTTACCATTTGCAGCTCGTAATACATTTATTATTGTTATTATTAATATTATCATTATTATTGTTGTTATTATTAATAATATCATTATTATTATTGTTATTATTAATAATATCATTATTATTATCATCATTAATAAAAATTATAAAGAAACAAAAACTATTATGAAATCTTAAATACTTCAGAATATTATAGAATATTTTAGAATAATTTGGAATCGTTTGAAATAATGTAAAATCTTTTACAGAATATTCTAAAATAATGAAAAATTTTGAATATGGAATATTTTTGAATCCTTGAGAATTTACTAGTCTTGAAATATTATAAAGTCATTAAAATATTATATCTTTAGAAAACTTAAAGAATTTTGTGTAATATTTTTAAACAGTATAGAATTTATTAGAACCTATTGAGATTTTTCAGAGTTATTTATGACATTTGTAGGATAACATGCAATATTTTTGAATCTTTCAGAATACATTGGAATTTTTTTTAGAGTAAATTGGAATTTTTTGAAATACCTTGGGATCTTTCCAAAAAGAGGGAATTTAGTGAAAATATTTCGAATGTTTTGGAATTTTTTAGAATACTCTGAAATCTCTTAGAATACTTTAAAATCTTGTAACATACTTTGGAATCTTTTAAAACACTTTGGAATCTTCTAGAATACTTTGAAATCTTGTAGAATACTTTGGAATCTTCTATAATACTGTGTTCAATAATACTGTGGAATCTTCTAAACTACTTTGGAATCTTTTAGAATATTTTGAAACCTTCTAGAATACTTTGAAATCTTCTAGAATACTTTGGAATGATTTAGAATACTTTGGAATCTTCTAAAAGACTTTGGAATCTTCCAGAATACTTTGGGATATTCCAGAATTTTAGAATCTAAAATATTTTAGAATACGCTGCAATCGTTGGAATTAATTTATGGAACCTTTAGCATACTTTGAAGTCTTTTAAAGATTCTTTTAATTTCTCTTTGAAATCTTCTAGAATATTCTACAATAATAATTGAAACTATCCTTCTGCTTATTTAAGAATCTTTAAAAGTAACTTGGATTTTATTAGAATAGTTTGAGATCTTTCAAACCAATACATGCAATCCATTAGTATACTTCGGAATATTTTAGAATTTTTTGAAATATTTTAGAATATGTTGTAAATCTTTTAAAAAGAATTTAAATCTTTTGTACTTTTAATACTTTGGATTCTTCCAAACCAATTTATGCAATCTTTTAGTGTATTTTGTTATTTTTGGCAGTACTTTAGAATCTTTATTTTATCTTTTTTTTCAATTTAAGGTTCCATCTTTCTGGGAAGCTGCCAGAACAATTTATAAGCTTCTGGAATATTACCAAATCTTTGGGAATACACTGTATTCAACTGGAGATTTTTTCAATACTTTGGAATCTCAAAGAATTCTTTGAAATCTACAGCAATTTTTTGGAATCACTAAGAATTCGGCATAGAATCTCTAAGAATTACTGGAATCTTTAAGAATTCTGTGGAATCTTTAAGAATTCTGTGGAATCTACAAGAATTCTTTGGAATCTACAAGAATTCTTTGGAATCTACAAGAGTTCTTTGAAATCTACAAGAGTTCTTTGAAATCTACAAGAGTTCTTTGAAATCTACAAGAGTTCTTTGTAATGTACAAGAATTCTTTGGAATTTACAAGAGATCTTTACAATCTACAAGAATTGTTTGGAATCTCTAAGCACTTTTTGGAATCTTCAAGTATTCTTTGGAATTTTCCTGAATAATTTATGGAATCTTCTAGAATATCTCAATGTCTTAGAATACCCTGAAATCTCTTACAATATTTTCAAATTCTTAAGAAAATTTTAGAAAACCTTTTTAAATTTTAATATTATTTTGAAATCTCCTCAAATGATGCGCAGTATGCAATCTAGACATGCGCAGAAGTAATCCATACAGTTCAAGTATGCGCAATACTTCTTAATGCAATTGGAGCATGCGCAGTAGTTAACATTGAAATTTAAACATGCGCAGTAGTAACCTACTCAACTTACACATGCGCAATAGTGACCTACTCAACTTAGACATGCGCAGTAGTGACCCATTCAATGTAACCATGCGCGGTATCTTATTCTATAAGTTAAATACAAGCAATGATGACTTTTAATAACATAACTAATTTTATAATTCCACTGAAATAACTCTTCTCACATTTTCTTCATATAATACTACAAAAAATATTTACTTGCACATTACTCTAGCAGTTAAAAATAACAACAATTTATTAACGATATTTTTTATTACATGAAAGTAAGTAAATACATCTATAAAAATACATCTATAAAAATAAATTTCCAGTCTCTTTCTCCAACAAAGTAAATTTTGCCGTATCAAAAATTGAAAAAAAAATAATTTATTCAACCGCTATTTCTGTTTTTAGAAAGAATGAGTAATAATTAAAATTTCTCACCATGTGCTCGTAAATTTCATCAGCGATTATTGGTACGTAATATTTGGCAGCAATGTCTAAAATATCAAGAAGGTGATCTCGACTAAAAACAGATCCACAAGGATTCGAAGGATTATTTATAATGATGGCAGCGGTCGATTCATCAATTTGTGATTCCAAGTCGTCTAGATCAATTTCCCATCCTCGGTCGGGCTAAAATGGCAATATTGGCTGCTAATTAAATCGGCTATTTACGTAAAACAATACCCATCTTCCAGGTCGCTTGTCAATAACGAGATTCTAAGATTCTCAGAGAACAATGCACCCTTCTTGACAATACTCACCCTTAGATTGTAGGATCTCACTCTGATTCCAAGACCTTCTGCCAGGGTTCTATATATCGAGAAACCTGGTCTTGGAATTAGGATATTTTGGCCCTCTCGTGCTATTGCCGTGATACAAAGGTCCAAAGCACACGAACATCCACTACAAAGGATTACATCCTACAAAAATTTATTTAGTTTAATTATTTTCCAACTTCACAATTTTATTTTATTATTTATTTTCATTATTTTTGCTTATTTATTCATTTTATTAAAATTTTTTTTTATTTCATTTTTATTAAAAAAAAATTTCTAAGTAATTTATTTCTCTAAATTTTTTTCTTCCGAGATTTTTTTCGTGGGCTCAATATTGACTCCAAGGAAAATAAAATTCGACTCTATTTTTACACAGTTCTTAAGGTCATGTCCAAGTACTCGGTCGGTAAGTTAGGAATCTACGTTAATTTTTATTTTTTCCTGAAGTTTCTTTTTTAAAATAATAATAAGTCTGACATTCATAACGCACTTGAAGGAATTATCGTAGAATACGATAATTCCCAAAGTTTGACAGAAATATCTTTTTTAGTTTTGCTGTAAATAGTGAGAAACTAATATG
>WNHD01002675.1:0-14362 GCA_011057455.1 Ganaspis sp. Gsp50 | reverse complement strand
CTCCTATATCATTTTTCTTAGTTTTACTAGACCTACAACTTGTGCCAGGTCTCGACAAAAGTGTATTTAATTTTTATTTTTTTGTCACACAGTGTAATTGAAAAGATGTCACTGTTTCATTATTTCTGATAGTTTAATCTTTTTCTGCATGAGGCGGCAGCAAAACGTTCATGAAATGAACATAATTTTCTACTAGTTTAATAAGTTCTTATGTTTCTCCCTGAAGCAATTGTTTAAATAAATAATGAAGTTACTTAATGGTATGTTTTATTAAAAAGAGCAATATTTTGTATTTGACTCTTAAGAGTCAAATACAAGTTTTTAACTTTACAGTTTTTAAATTTAAAAAGGTATTGAAAAATTCAATAAAATATCAGTTTTTCCTAAATTTATTTAAAATTGTATTTATACCTCTTAGGTAGAAACCATATTACGAGGCTTATTTTTATATATTTCTCAGGATTTTTTGTTTAAAAAAAATAGTTTGATTTCCATGAAATTTTTGACATGATTTTACTCATATTTTGAACAACTTTTATAAAATGTAAACATGTTAAAACAAGAATATATTACTGTTTGTAACATTTTAAACTTGCTTTTGTAATATTTGTTAAAGTTATTTAAACATTTCTTACAGGATATGTTTCTTTTTATTTTTTATCGATTATTTTTAATACTTTAAGCGAAATATTTCTATGAATTATTACCTGTTGTTTTGCAACCTTATCTGCATCAAGGTCGATTGATAATAAAACTTTCATTATTATAATAGCTTATAGTTTTTATATAAGTGATAAAATATTGTTGTATTAATAAGTTATCAGTTTTAATGTGATAATTACTTATAGAAAGACCCTGACCAAAAGTATAAAAACAGCGGTTTAAGAAAACATATTCACTGCTTAATTGTCACAAGAAAGCAATAAACAAGAAAAAATGAAACTAACTCTCGCCCTTCTTTTCATTACCGCTTCCGTTTTCATCATCGGTAAGCTAATTTCTGAACTTTGTTATATTATGCCTTATAAACATGAGTTTTTATTTTTTATATTTTTCGTTTCAATTTTTCGTTTCGTGTCAACTGATTCAATAGCATATGATAAGAGTAGTATTACAAATCCGTTATGGCATTTTTTTAAAAAACTTTATTTCAATCGTACATACAAAGTTCTTCCCAACTTGAGTGGACAATAATATCTAAAATATATAATTTTGGTTATATCTAAATATCATTTAATAAACATCCGCTACCTATTTCCTACATTTGTTTATATTTTTTGTAAATTCGTATGAAAAAGGAACTCTTTTGTCAAATTTATTTTAGGGGACAATCGCAATTTTTTTGAACCTCTATTTATTATTTATGTTATTTTTATTACCGAAACACAATTTGTAAAGTCAAACAATGCATTTTTCATAATTTTGAATAATAAATATCCGTTTCAAATATGTAAATTGCATGTAAACTTACAATCGACTCGAATTACAACTGCTTTTTTCAGAATTTTGCACTTTTAATTTTTTTCCTAATTTAGTGATTTGTTATTAAATTATTAGTTATTAAATTTTAAATTTTCAAACTTTGTTTCATTATTGAAAAAAACGAATTGTCAGTTTAAAGCTATAGGAGTCGGATATTTGTACAAGTTTCCGATTCTACAATATTTTTTTTCGTAGCGGAAATTGTTACTAACTTCGTACAACTATGGTTCTTGATACTTTTATTTCTACAGGAACAAAGAATTTCAAACGTAGACTTTTCTTTTCGTGTATATATATACAAATATTTAATGTCCAAGCAATTTCAATTCATGAAACATGTTTACGATGGTTTCGTTTTAAAAAAATTTTTTTTTTCCTTTTTTGTAAAAGTTGTTGAAAAAACGCGTTAGAAATTTAAATAATTCTGTGTTAATTATTAACGATATTATGATTATATGAGTTAATAAACTTTTGTCTTTTGCTTAAGTCTAATTTATTTTCTTTCTTCACAGGAGGCGAAGGTGAGAAAACAACTTGAATTTTAAAAAAAGAATCGACAAATTCTATCTTCTATTTAAAAACCTTCGTTTTAAGGCTGAGTAAAAAAATTCTTATGCTTTATTTATGATTTTATTCAAAAGTCAATAACATTAAAATATAGTTCATCCCTGGTAACTCATAGAAAATGTTTCTTTTCGGAATTAAATTTAAAATTAAAAAATAATTTTTTAAAAGTATGTATTGGCCTGTACAATTTTTTGGAATTTTGTCACTTGTTAATAAAAATTGCTATAATATTTCTTAAGTGCATGCATAGAGATTTCTCATCGTATTTTTTCAAACTTGTACTTCTCGATATATTATTATTATTCCTATTACTGTAATTATCATCGTCAATGATAATCATAATCATTTCTATTATTATTATTATTATTGGTATTATTATTTATTATTAATTATTTGTTTTTTAATTATTAACAGCAAAAAGCATGAAACCACCAGGCAAAAGCGGCCGAAAATAGATGATGAAGTTTGATATACACAGGATTCTTATAGAATGAGGATGACTAAGACATCAATACTATACAATAAGAATTTGGCAAACAAATTTTAATTCTAAAGTCAATCACTGAATTTTTGGAATATCTTTCCTATATTTGATGTGTGTTGGAAAAATAAAATTGTTGCATTTCACCTAAAAAATACGAAGTTTTTATTATCTGCAAAAATTCTTTTCATAAAGAAGAAGTATGTTTACCCACACAGCACCGGGTATTTCCTGAATATTGGCAACCTTTCCTCAAGCTTTGAAATAATGCAGCAAGCTTGCTGCAAGATTACCGGCCAATGTTCTAGAAAGGTTGCCAATATTCAGTAGATATCCGGTTCTGTTTCTCCCTTTCTGAGAGTAAGAATAGGTTCTTCATCATCACGCTTGATGGACACTAATTTAAAGGTGTTAAACACATTTCCTTTTTAGGATTAAAACTGCACATTTGAAATTGTTTTGGTTAGTTTCTTAGTTGTCTTCTTTTCCTCTAAATATTAATATTTTTAAAATAAAAATTGAAAATTGTAATCAGACGCGTATAATTAATAGTCTTTAAAATTTGAAGGGCAATTTTAAAGCTTTGAATTAAGTAGCCGTTAGTCGCTCGGAGTCATCGTCAATAAAATTAATCTAAGTGACTGACCAGTGGTCAGAGGAGTGCAATACCGGTTCAGATGTGGACAGAGGGGTGCCAATGCCTTCAGGCTGTGCTTGTTCTCATAGAAAGGCATATGGAACTTATCTCTGCATTTTCTTCGCATGTAAGTATATTTGTAAGTAATTATATTTCACTGAATGTATGTATGAATGTGTTTGTAAATGTTTGTGTAAATATGTGTGTGGATGTATGTTTTGATGAATGTGTGTTCGACTTTTAAAATTTTAAATGATTTGAGTTAAATTCGGTGTAAGCCAGATTGGTTTCTATCTATATACGAAACTATGTGCGGATGTATTTACGGAAGTATGTATGGATATATATATATATATATATATATATATATATACATATGAATGTACGTATGGATGTATTTACAGAAGTGTGCATGGATGTAAATATATGAATGTACGTATGGATGTGTTTACGGAAGTGTGTATGGATGTATATATGAATGTACGTATGGATGTATGTGTATTTGTTTTTGTATATGCATGCATGTAAGCATTTACTTCTTTATGCATGTACGTATGTGTACATGTACATTTGTAAGCATATATGTTCTTATAAATTTATACATGTGTAAGTGTCTACACACTAGCATTGTAGGATCTTGCGCCACCTAATGAGGCAGGGAATAATTGCTTATTAATGACCAACTGACCGCACTCGAGACATTGTTATATCCACAGTGGTCTAATGACTGTAAGGGAAGGGTGTCGACTAAGCTGGACACTGAGCTATTCTTTATCATCGCATTCTTCACGAACAATCTGGACCAATCATAATATCCACTGCTTAATCAAATACTCTTTTATTCCATACAATAGATTTAATATTTCGCATTCAATTAAAAATACTTTCTTTCACCTTCTGGTTTGTAGCAATTTTATATTATACATAAATTTTGCATCATTTCTCTGCTTCGTCCATATGTAGCTCTGTTTTCATCATTATTAAAACCACTTACCGAGCTGTGTTCATACTACTTTTTATGCGATCAATGTAAGAATTTCAACAAAATTAACTTTTAATCATAACAAGTTAATTTAAATACAGAATTTTTTGACGCGGGTTTCAAAGATGAATTGCAAAACTTACACACTAAAAACAAAGTCTTAAACCGTTTACATTTTAAAACCAAAATGACTGAAAATCAGCAAATTTTGTGGCTTCAAACAAGATTAAGTCAGTTTTAGGTCTTAAAATCCAACTCTTGATGCTGAAGTTTAGTTGAAATTGGAGCTGATGTAAACGGGTTTAGTCTAAAATGGTCTGAAAGTAAGACTTCTTTTTTACAGTGTAGATCAAAGTTTGATATGCCGACTATCCAGTATTTTGGGTTCTTTTCATTTTCCAGGAGTATTTTTCATTTCTCGTCAAAAATGTTAATATCTGAGGAGAGTGAAATTATATGTCTTTTTTATCTAAACAATTTCCTTGTAAAATGATTACATTAATCGCTTACATACAGAGGAAAAATTATACAAAATTTGGAACAGCTCTACAAAAGTTACTACCATTTTCAGCAAGAAATGCAAAGTACGCCGTCAAAATAAAAAAGAAACTTCTATAGCCATTTCAAATGGTCTAAAATTCTGTGATTTTATTTCATCTTTGGAATAATAAATCCAACAACACATTAGGCGAAAAACGTTTAGTATTTTGAACAAATTTTAAAAGCTTCGAATAAACAAAATAAAGTAAAAGTGGTTTTGTGAATACACAAAAAGCAGTTGCTATACACATAGATATAGAAGCAGATATCACGTTCCCTTTGGACGAACGTTAACCCCAAATCAAGTCAACCTCAGTCGTTTGAATAGCAACCTTTTGTACAAAAAATGAAGATACAATTCAAGAGAATCATATATTGTGTTACAGGTTGGTACGATTTCTTTACGAGAATAATAAATAACTTTGAATTCAGATGATCGTTTCAATGAAGAAAAAATTAATATTATCAGCTTGAGTTTCGGAGGTGTTATGCTTGAGCATCTGCCGCCGAACTGAGTCCGGAAATATTTAAAAACTGGTTCAACTGGACAATTCAGAAAAGCTGTTCTTCTCCATGAATAATATTGTTGCTTACAGAGGAACTGGTTACTCATCCGATCCGGTCTGACACGTTCGCCAAGTTTCAGGAAGAGACTGCTCGCTTCCGGTTAAAATTTACTTCTTTCAAAAGAATAACATTATTTTGTTACCTCGCATAGTTTTTTTTTCTTCATGCCAGTTTTGAACGTTTGGAATTTTCTACTACCCTACTCAAAATATTCAAGTGGATTTCCACGTAGAATTATGAAACTGGAATTCCAAGTGGATTTAATGTGAATTCCATGTGGATTTATGTGAATTCTATGTGGAATTCTACTTTTAATTGGATGTTTATTTTTAATAAGAGTATCTACATGGAAATCCATGTGGAATTTCGAGTGGAATTCCATATGGATATTCCTTGCGAAAACGGACATAAAATTCCAAGTGGAAATGCACATGGAATCCAGATGGAATCCACATTGAATCCACTTGGAATTCCAGTTTCATAGTTCCACGTGGAATTCCACATGGATATTTTCAGTAGGAATCCCTAACAAAACAAAAAGCAAATAAAATATTATCTTAGATAAAATTATGAAATGCACGGTGAGCTTAAACGAGTTTTTATCAAAAGTCAAAACAACCAATATTTACTTTCCGGAATGTTTTCTTGGATCACGTAATTTATTACTTTAAATATTTTCTTGTAAATAATTATCATTAGAAGATTATTTCATTTATATTCTATTAAAAGAAATTATTATATCTATGCATATAGATGCATACACAACCATTTTTCTTAAGTGTGCTCCATATAATTTGTATGGTTAGCTTCATGCTGAATTTATTTCCCCAAATTTTTTTTAATTTAGTAATTTTTGATATTTTTTTAATCGCTTACTCAGAGTAAACGATGGAGCATTTTTTTAATTCATTGTGATTCATTATAATAAAAAAAAGTTGAATGCGCTAAATTACGTGATTTAAAAAAAGCAAATTTCTCAAGTATGGCTCGATGGATAATATCAATATAATTCTAAATACAGGTAACTTTAAAATCTCTTGTTTCGTGTATGTTATATTAAATTAAAAGGTCGATTTTTGCGTACTACAATAATTGAATCACTCTGTGCAGAATAATACTTCGATCAAGGAAGCATAGTAAAAAACAAAAATTATTTTTCATGTCATTATTTTAATCATTAGCGACGTTTCGATAACATTGAACTGTGGTCATCATCAGGCTACAAATCTAATTAATTTTTCAACTTGTGTTATGAATTCTGTATACAAAATGAAATGAGAAACAGAATGCAATGAAATCAAGTTTATTATGTTAGTTTTATTAGATATTTAGTGACATTTGTTAGAAACATTTAATATTTATTTAATGTAAACTCTTGTAAACATAGAAAGTTTGTAAATAGTTTTTTTCTTAATTAGCATCAGTTGGGGTAAATAGAAACAGATTTGCCAAGTTTCACCAATAACATAAGTTTTTTCTTTTAAATCGGAATACTTTTGGTTTTTTGTGTATTGAGTTGTTACCTCACTTCCGTGGAACAATTTTATAGAAAATATGAGAATCATTAAATCGCAACGATCAACTGTTTCTATTTACCCCTAAATTTTTTAACTTTGCTAAAATGTAGGGGTAAATATAAACAGTTGATTATTTCTTTCAAATTTAAGAGAAAATCAATTTCAAGTATGGAAATGTTAAAAGATACAAATAATTACATAAAAAATTGTGTTAGTTATAAAATAATTCAAAATGATAAATAATAATGCATTATATAAGTTTAAAAATAAGTCATGCCAAAAGTTGAAACACATTAGACAAATAAAGGTTTCAACAACTTTAAAAAATTTTAACAGATTATCTCCCGTTCTCTTTTATTCTCTCTCACATATTTTCTCTTTTTTCTCTTATTCTCTCTAATTCTCTCTTATTCTCTCTCGTTCCCTCTTATTCTTTCTTATTTTCTTGTATTCTCTCTCGTTCTCTCTTATTTTCTCTTATTTTCTTTCGCTTTCTCTTATTCTCTCTTATTCTCTCTTATTCTCTCTCGTTCCTTCTTATTCTTTCTTATTTTCTTGTATTCTCTCTCGTTCTCTCTTATTCTCTCTTATTTTCTTTCGCTTTCTCTTACTCTCTCTTTCTCTCTCTCTCTCACTCTTATTCTCTCTTATTCTCTCTCATTCTCTTATGTTCTCTCTTATTTTCTCGCAGTTTCTCTCTTGCTTCATTATACTTACGGTTGTCATGATCACAAATCCTAAAGAAATCTAAAGAAATGTTACATACTTTGTGCTATGTAGCGAACTATGATCTTGCGTCTATGAGCTATAAAGCACCTATAAAACAAGTCTGTAGTTACTAATTACTATGTACCGATGAGAATGTAGATGAATACTATTTTCAATGCATTTTCATAATGCTGAAAATAGTAAAATGTAATTTGATAGAAACAATGTTCTCTCTCTGTATTATAAGAAATATTATTGAAAATTGTGTTTCTATTTACCCCGAATTTCTAGTTTTTAGGGGTAAATAGAAACAGTCTCCTATTTTTAATTAAAGTTTGCAAAATGAAAAAATCAATGTTAATTTTTGTTGTAGTATTAATAAGAGATAATTATAAATAATAACTAGTGGAAAATTATGTTCATATCATAAACACTTTGCTTCCTCATAGAGAATAAAAATGAAATGTAAAAGAAGTAAAATTTACTGCTTTTTCAAATATTTTTGGTAATTAAAATTAACCCAAACTTTAAAATTATACAAACCAATTCATTTTTTAATATAGAACATTTTTCCCAAAGAAGGTGTCATTAAAAAATGATAATCTTAAAAATTATATGAAAAATAGTATATTTAAGGTACAAAATTATTGAACAGTGACCTCTTTTACATAAAATGTTGGCAAAATATATACTTTATATATATATCAATCGATTCGTTTTTTATTGTAGAAAATTTTTCCCAAAGGAAATGTCATTAAAAAATGCTAATTTTAAAAGTTATATCATAAAACAGAATTTTTAATGTAAAAAAATATAAAAGAGTGACCTTCTTACATAAAATATTCGTAAAATATGTGCTTTATATACATCAGTCAATTTATTTTTTAATGTAGAAAATTTTTTCCAAATTAACTGTCATTAAAAAATGATAATTTTAAAATTTATATGAAAAAATTGAATTTTTAGTGTCAAAAATGATAGAAAATTGTCATTTACTCCATGAATTCTAGGTAAAATATAGACTTTATATAGATCAATCGATCGGTTCGTCTCGATGCAAGAAATCTAAATTTTTCAGTCATAAGTCAAAACTTTTATTAGAGAAAAAATTTTGTGGAAAAAACCGTATTTTTTAACGAAAAAAGGTTCTCAAAAATTTTGGTTTGAGTATTTCTAAATATCCCTATGTCCGTTTCTAGATTTTTATGAGTATAAAAAGCCTACTAAATTTCATGAGAATCGGTTGAAGCGTTCTCGGGATATTTTTTTTTAGTAAAAAGCGTGACACAAACACACATACACACATACAGCTGGACATTTGCTTAAAATTTAATATAATAAACTTTTTAGATGAAATTAAGTTGATTTAGACTATTTTTGGAAAATCGAAAATCGGCACCATTGCAATGCTTCCCCATGAGGAAGCAATATGAATTTTTAGTTTTTTTCAAATGCGAGTCAAAAAAGCGAAAGGGATTCTTTGATTTTCAATTTTTTATAAAACAGGAAATATCTTTGTATATACTGCTGCTAATTGCCAAATGGAAAAATACTTAGAACCTGTTGGAGGTGATCTAAGGTTCAAGGTTTAAGGCCGTATTTATTTCTAAACATTTTTATTTAACTGAAATAACTACTGTTTCGATTTACCCCTTGTTTCTATTTACCCCAACTGACCCTACATGCTTAATCAATTTTCATTAGCTTTAAATAAACATGGGAAATTTAGCTTTATTCATTAGCTTTATTGTTCTCTCTCTAATATTGTAATTATAGTCAGTTAAATAAATTCTGATAAAATATTGAATTTTCAATCAAAATGCTGTCTTAAACGTTCCTCAGATTGTTATTAGCTTTATTTTCGTTAATTGAGACTTTTGCGATCTACCGACTTTCGTCAAACTCAGTAATACAAAGCAGTTGCTTTCCTTTTCCAACAAAAGTAAATTTTCTTAAAAATATAAATCTCATATAAATTACGTAACAAGGCCTGAAATGGTCTAAACTATGTTAAAAATATCACAAGTAAATATTCTGTAGCATTTACTGCGCATGCGTATCTATAGGGACCAAGGACTTATGTTATTTGTGCACGAAACGAAAATTTGTTTATTTTTATGATACCGCTTGTGCGCAAAAAAATATCTGTCCGTGGCTACCCAAATCAGTTGACGTTTAAAAATTGCTCATAAAAAATTGGAATTGATGTTTATAAAATAGGCTCTCAAACAATGTTTAGTATAAGGCTCTCAAACAATGTTTATTATAAGGCTCTCAAACAAATGTTTTATTAAATAAAAAAAATGACCATATAGTTTGGATAAACGAAAAATAATTTTAAAGAAATGCAAAATGGAAAGAAGCCGAAATTCGAATCGAGCGAGCAATTATTAAGTGTAACAATTCCCACGCCAAGGGAGAGTGGAGATTTCAGAGTGAAATTGGCGGAAGCGATGCAATGGGTGATAGGAGTAGTCGTCCCTTCTGTGGGTCAGTCGTGCCACGCACTGACCCTTGGAACAGGTTTGCTCGCTGGTCTTTGCGAGAATTTTTTCTCCCTCAAGTCCGAGTGACCTTTGCTATAATTGTCCATCTTCCTTGGTACGCTGTCTTGTTTCGAACTGGTTTTCTTTCCCACATGTATTGGGACCACTAGCCTCTCAGGGGACTGCTGCTTTTCGACAAAGGGCACCAACATTAGAGGGGGGTGGAAGGGGTACCGTGTCCAGTTTAACAGCCACTGCTTTGGTCAGTTCGTGATTTCAATTCGATACTACTAGATCACGTCATTCACTTTCGAAAGCTCATTCCGGGACGAAAAATTTCCTCAACCTTAGTATTCATTCTTCTTATTCTGCAATAATAATTACGGTTTAAAACTGCAATCTATAATTCACAACTGTACACAGAAATTTTTTTAAAAAGTGGTAAAAGTGTGGAAATTGTTATATTTAATTCGTTTCTTTACAACACGATCGTTTGTTATTAATTTTTTTACTAATTAATTAATTTTTTATTTAATTAATTGTGTCTTTAAATAATTAAATGTGTTTTAAATTAATTAATTTTAAATTAATTTAATTTTAATTAATTGATTTTGAATTAATTTAATTTTGAATTAATTTTGAATTAATTTAATTTTAATTAATTAATGTCGTTTTTTATTAATTTGTTATTCATTGACAAAGTTAAGTGGCAAAATGGACAATTTTTTTAATTTTGCACTCAAGTGTAATTTTAGAAAAAGTTGGTTTGAAATTTTCGGAGTTGAAGAATAGCTAAAAGTAAATTGAACCACAATAACTGAAAGTGATAGAAAGTGAAAGAAAAATTGAAATAAATTTACAATTGGTAAAGAAATAACAAAAAAAGTGCAAATAAATAATTGATCAACACGAAATTATTTTGTAATTATATTTTTATAAATAAACTATTTTTTTCTTTCAAAAGGATCTTCTTACACGAAAAAGGATTCTTCTTTCTTCTTAACATTAATAGATAAATAATTGTTCATTGAAACTAATTAACTAGAAACTTTTATTGTAAAAATAATTGTAAAAAATTGTTAAATAAAGATACAAAAAAGGATTAAACAAACTTCTGTTAAAAAAGGATTTTTGTTAATTTGTCTGAAAAAGGATTGTCAAAATGAAGAATTCTAATGGTCATTCAAAATACGAAATGCACGCTCTGATATAAATATGGAAACCTATTTTAAGCACTTGAAATTTATTCATTTTTTATTGCAAGTTGAAAATAAAAAATTTGCTTTCCGATCGACGTAAAGCTATATTTGAATTTTATAAAAAATAAATCTTGGACGAAGCTTCTCGATAATTTTTAAAGCAGTTATTTAATAAATATTGCTAGTGTCATTGTTTGATTAAAAATGAGATAACTCATGAAAAAATAAACACCTTTTTTATCTCAATTGAAAGATAATTTTACATAAAATCGAGACAATTTAAAAGTATTATTGCATAACTGTTTTTCAACCTTTTTTGAACCCCTTTTAACTTGAGTTGAAAGAAGCAAAAAATTTAAATATTAAAACCACTCAATAAATATAATAATAAATTATAATAAATATTATTATACTATAATAAATATATTAATAAATAAATTCATTAAATTATTTATTGTAAATAAATAAACTTGAAATTGAAAAAATAAATCTTGAAAATACTTTGTTTTATTTTGAAGGATAAAGAAAACTTTTGTTATTTCGTTCTTTTTTCTTTTCTTTTTTGTTATTCTGTATATATTTTATATTTTATTTTGACGAATACTGAATAAACTTTCCATTCATCCAACTTTTTTTTGTTTGAATTCCAGCATCATCCAAACTCTAGAAAACAATAAAATTATACAATAGTACTGGTAAATTGTTTTAAGGAATAATCAGACAAATATTGAAAGTGAGGTTATGTTTTTGTGAAAAATTTCGCTTTTTCAATTAGAAACATAATAGCTTACTGCAATTTTCTCTAGTCAAAAGATGCTAAATGTTATTTTAAAAAAAGTGGGCCAATAAAAAGTACATTTAAACAAAAACTTTAAAAAATTCACTTCCTGTTACAACTTACAGAAAATCAGAAATTGTGATTTTGTTTCAGAAAGTAAATTTAAAAATTTTTTTTTTTTAATTGTACTTTTTATTGGCCAAGTTTATTTAAAATAACATTTGGTAATTTTCGACTAAAGAAAATTGCAGTATAAAAGATTATGTTTCTAATTGAAAAAGCGAAATTTTACACAAAAACGTAACCTCACTTCCAATATTTGTCTAATTCTTCCTTAATTAAATGTAAAAATATTTTTTCAGCAAGGTCAAAATCGTAAAGAAAATTCAGTTTCTCATAAATTATTAAATTTTAAAAAAAGACACTACTTTTTCAATAATTGCTTTCAAACTTTGAGAAAAAACTTCATTTGAGGATTACTTCACTTTATAATTTAGATGGCCTTAAGGATGTTCAACCCATTGACATAACCTCAAAGTAAACAATATTTTTAATTACAGTAGAATAAGAATATAATTAAAATTGATTGGAGCAAATTTCGAAAGTTCCAGATAATTTTCAGAAAAAATTGATTTTAGCCAAAATTTGTTGTCAAAAAATAATTATTTATCAATTTCTGTTTTTTCTTTAAATTTAGTGAAGAATTGCAACTTTTATTCAATTCTTAAAGCAATAGCTTCTTCTAATCTTTGAAAGCTTTTTTACAATTTTGTTCGTTGAATTTCTTAAATCATTCTTTCCTGAAAAGTTAAAAAATCAAGTAAACAGAACTCTAGAAAATCTTTCAAAGAACAAAATAAGCTATTGGTTTTTAAAATTCGTTAAAAAGTACAATTGTTTACTAAGTTTGAAAAAACAAAAAATGTTAAATAACTATTATTTTACACTAAATTTTGGCTCAAACTAATTTTTCTGGAAATTGTGGATCTTTTGAAATTTATTAAAATCAATTTTAACTATATGTGACACTATCTGAAGAAAGGGACCTTACAAGCATTTGAAATTAGGTTTTGTTTGCTGGCAATTTTAACTTAATTTAATTTTTTTATTAATGCTTTCTTTTTAATTATTTGCAACGAAAAATAGTTATTCTTGAATAGCTTTTTTTTATATACTGTCGAGAAAAACTGTTTTTGTCTGCAAATAATTAAAAGGGAAGCATTAAATAAGTTAAAACTGTTAACAAACATAACCTAATTTCAAATGCTTGTAAGGTCCCTTCAGATCGTGTTACATATTTCTATTCATTATTTAAAACTATTGTTTAGTTTGAGGTTATGTCACAAGGTTGGATCTCCTTAAATAAGTAAAAGAGGAAAATTTTCTTTTCAAATTGTAAACATGGAAATGAAAATTTGCTTTATCAAAGTAGCAAGGGTGTTCATTATTAAAACAAAAAAAATGTGTTGTTTAGGAAAATGAAAAATGTGGTGTTTATTAAAGTAGAAAATGTGTTGTTTATTAAAACAGAAAATGTGTTGTTTGTTAAAATAGAAAATGTGTTGTTTGTTAAAATAGAAAATGTGTTGTTGTATTAAAATATTTTTTTTATTACTAAAAGGTTCTATATAAAAAGAAATATATAAAAAATGCGATTATTATAGCATTAAAAATACTATTTCATGCTTTTCCTGAATTTCAAACTTGTGAGAGATTATTCTGTCGTGAATTGGAATGAGATATTTTGGCATGAATAAGTTGGAGTTGAGGAAGTTATGACTTCTTGAGTGAAGTTGAAAGGAATGGGAAAAATGTAATCGACGCTGAGGTGGTTGGAGAGAACGTCAAGTTTTCCAATTTCTCTTCCCCTCTTTTGGTACTACTCGAGGGCGGAGTCCTGGATAAGCGGCCATGCTGCCACCCCCGTCTTAACAGTCTTACCCCTTGCAAGCGAAATAAGGGATGAAAAACAGCGCGAGAGAAATGCCGCCCTGACGACCACTCCTCCGACGAATCGAAAACTGGGGTAACTTTTCCTGCTTTTTTAGCCTCTTTTTCATTCACTTCAAACCTCCAATCGCTTTTCACAACTTTCCCAAAGTTTTCCCCTTTTCTTCTTTAAACACAAATGCACTCATTTTATGCATTTATGATTTTTTTTACATTTTTTTCACTTCTTTTAATATTTTTTTACAACCTTAATAAGAAAGCTTTTTAGTAAATAAATCCAAACGTCCTTTGGTTTAATTTATTACTAATGGTATTTCTTTTTTATAATTTGCAAAAATTTAGCACGGGATTAAGTTTTTATAATGATAAAATATACGAATATTAAAAAAAAGAGTACATATAAAAATGGGACTCAAAAAACGAGTATTAGGCAAATAAAAAAGGTTCAAAATAACGCGCTTCATGATA
>WNHD01002674.1:0-14369 GCA_011057455.1 Ganaspis sp. Gsp50 | reverse complement strand
TCAGTTTTAACTGATTACCAATCAAAATTCACAGATTGAAATCGCGAGAAGTGGGCCACTGAAAATCTGTCATTTTTCACTGATTCAGTTTTAGAGAGTGTATTAAATTTAATATAGATTTTCTTAAGTGTAAAAAAATCTGTATTAAATTTAATATAGATTTTTTTAACAGTGTAGGCATACTATAATATCAGACATTTAATTTAAAATGTATAAATACATGCAAAATTTCGTAAAAGCTATCATGAAAATCTGTATATAGCTACTTGCGAGATTATTCTGAGGCTTATACGCATGAAAAAATTTTCTTATTTTATTATAATTTAAATCTTCTACTCTTGTAAGTAATTATTCCAGATGAAAAACTAGACGGGCGAAATTCCACTTATTTGCAAAATACTTGTCTAATTTTCATTAATTTACGCTTTTTGTCATTCTAAGATCGCTAAAACCAAGTAGTTTACGGCTCGTTTAACCAGACGTGCCGGAGCCGGCTGTTTGGTCGAACGATGACTTTTATCACTGCGCTTGTCTGACCCAGAATTTTAGCTGAAACAAGCGCAGAATGCAAGAGTCTTCAAATATTCTTCCACTAACGAAAACGTTTACATTTTTTCCATTTTTCATTCTCTTATTTCTCAGTCTGTGTTTCATTTTTTTCCATTCCATTGTTAGTTTTCAACAAGAAAAGCATGTTTACACTGTACGTGAAAGAACAATTTTGTATATGTTAATTGTGGCTGGAATTACATTTCAAAAAATTCTTTTTTACAACAGTAAATTGGAATTTAGTATTATTATTATGCGGGAAAAAGTTGCGATATGAAACATGATATGTTTGCATCGCAAATGTATCTTATTATTTTGCCGTTTCTATTATTATAATTTTTTATATTATATTTTTATTATTATAATTTTTATTATATTTTTTATTATTATAATTTCTTATATTATATTTTTATTATTATAATTTTTATTATATTTTTTATTATTATAATTTCTATTATGGTTTTTATTATTATAATTTCTATCATAATTTCTATTATTATGATTTTCATTATTATAATTTCTATTATTTTAACAAGTTTCTTTACAATGTCGGAAACTAACTTGTTCAAGTTTACTGTGTTCTATGCATTTATTATTTACGATTCTCATAAAAATGATAAAATAAAAAATATCCTCAGTGGAAATAGATCAGATCAATAAATAAATTGGAGCATTGTTTTTTTCCGATAGAATGAAAAAATGAAGAACCCTTGGTTTATAGGCCATTCTTTATAAAATGGTCCAGAATAATGTCGATATTCTCTCTTGATTCCCTTAAAATATTTTTCCTTCAATTGGATTAAGCAATTAGGTCAATTTTGTTAGAATATCGATTTTCCAAATAATTGACACTTTTAAATAATGGACACTTTTAAATAATGAACACTTTTAAATTATGAACACTTTTAAATTATGAACACCTTTAAAATTATAATTGTTCTTAAAGTAGCTGTGAAACGTGAGCCATTTTGAGGACACGAGTATAAATTTTGAAATGAATTACAGTGAAATTTTGAAAGTGAAGTTGTATAATGTTATAAAAATTCTGAGTACCTATATGTTACCTTTTGTGAATCTTGATAATATATATCTGCGATGCGAGAAGCATTCTAAACTAATAATGTTGAGAGAAACTTTGCGATTTGTTCGGCAATTTATTCGCAAGATAAATTTTCCAATGATAGAATTAAATTAGGTCGAACTGCTATTCGGATATTCTGATCCTATCCAATCATAATTTTTCAAATTGATTTTTTCCGGATTTTCAATAAATAATATCTTCATTTCCGGCGCAGATATCTCTCGAGATCCTACAGTTTATCTTGGCAAAGTTTATAGAAATATGATCAGAACTACATCTTCTCAAGTACAGAATCAATTTTACCTCTATCTAGTGTGTGTATCTTATTCAAAGAAAAATATCAAGTTCTCCAAATCTAAATTCTACTAATGAACTCAAAATTTCTGAAAATCGTTTGAAAACATTAAAGTTTTCAAGTACATAATGATGGTATAATGATTCTTAAATATTTAACTTTAAAAATCCTTTGTTTGTCGAATAATTTGAAAAGTTAAATGTTCTAAGTAACAAAAATGATTCAAAATTCTTTTTTTTATTCATTCTCGTTCTTCTCGTTATTCTTCTCGTTCTTCATTTATTCATGTTCGTTATTCATCATTTTCGCTATTCATTTTTGCTATTCATTCTCGTTCTTCATTTATTCATGTTCGTTATTTATTTTTGCTATATTTATTTTTGTTATTCATTCTCGTTATTAATTCTCCTTATTAATTCTCGTTGTTAATTCTCGTTATTAATTCTCGTTATTTTAAACGAGATTTTTTGGCAAGATATTTTTTGTTGCTAAGAAGAAACTATTTATAATGTAGAAACTATTGATGCAGTTTTTTTCTCCTCAGAATAAAAACCATCAGAATCAGAAATGTTTAACACGTGTTGAAATTATAGAAATACTCGAAATACTCTGTACGATTGTCTCTTAAAATATCAAACGAGAAGTAGGAATATTATCTTTTCGCCGAGCAACAAAAATTTAGAATTATGTAAATAGTGTACATTTTAATATTTAATATCACGATATTAACGATTTTTTCCTGACCCTTAAATTCAAGATTTTTCCGAGAAGAATCTTTTCTGATTTGTTTGCTTTGAAAAAAGTCGAATACGTACGTACACAAACTCTGAAATTTAAGCTTCTAAAAGCTTCATCAGTACACGCTAGATTTATAGAATTAATATTTTCCATAGATTAAACAAAAACTATAAAGAAATCATTAAGTTCAAAAATTTGTTTGTTTATCCAAAGAAGGGTATAAAAACAATACTTTTAATATTGTGAATAATATTTTAATACTTTGAGTTTTAATATTACAATGCACAATATTTAAGCAATGTAGGCTTGTAAAATCATTTTTATAATGAACTTTATTATTTTAAGTTTATAAACACAGTTTTCTTGAAAGTGCCAACTTGATACCAAAAAGTATCAAATAGATCACAAGATCTTCATCAATTTGAAATTTTTGATACCAATTTGATACTTTTAGATAAACGGTGAAAGAATCTGTAATTAATTGTAAGACTGTCTTTTCGTATATATCAGTTATCTAATGTAGGTGATGCTTCATCTTGATTAGACTGAATGTGTTACGTATTAAGCTTACGCATCAATGTTGTTAATATTGATCTTAACTACCCAACCTATACACCACCAATTTGATTATGCTGATGCCAATGTTTATCGACCCTTTGAGCCATCTGATCATTTTCAGAATGCGGATACTGACAGACATTAATTACTGAAGCTTTATATCTTTATTGTTCTTGTCAAAATGATTTTCATAGCGATAATTATGATCATAATTAACCAATTTGTCACAACTGACAAAGGCATTCATGTTTTATAACAATATTGATAAGGACGGAGCATTACAATTTTCAGGACTCCGTTATGTTAGAGTTACAAGACAAAATACAATTTTTGCATAATATTCATGAATTGCACGTTTTCAATATTTAAGTATTCATTGAAATTAACATTTCAACATTGAAATTAACATTTCAATATTAAAATTAACATTACAATATTAGAATTAACATTCCAATATTAAAATTAACATTTCAACATTAGAATTAACATTTCAACATTAGAATTAACATTCCAATATTAAAATGAACATTTCAACATTAGAATTAACATTCCAATATTAAAATTAGTATTTCAATTTTAAATTTAATATTTCACACTGGGAAAAAAGTTAGATTTCAACATTAGAATTAACATTCCAATATTAAAATTAGTATTTCAATTTTCAATTTAAAATTTCACACTGGGAAAAAAGTTTGTTTAAATCAAACAAACATTTATTTGATATACGGTCAAACAAATGTTTATTATTCAATTCAAACAAATATTTGCTTGGTTCAATAAATTACATTTTAAACAAATAATTTACTGCAACACGTATTATTTTCGTTCGTATTTTGTTAGAATTGAACTTAAATTTGGTTGGATGAAACAAATATTTGTTTAAATTTAATATAAACATTTGTTTGACCGTATATCAAATAAATATTTGTTTGATCGTATATCAAATAAATATTTGTTTGATTTAAACAAACATTTTTCTGAGTGTTGCATTTTTTGAGTATTTTCTGACTAATACATTTTCTGAGTAATACATTTTCTGATTGTGAGTAATATACTTGAATAAACGAAATGAAAATGAATACTGATTTAAAAGAATAATCCCTTCCGAATTAATATTTGTTAGGTAATAAAATTCGATCCTTGGAAGGAAGTAAAATACAAAAAAAATTGCTTTTTTTGTATTTTACTTCCTTCCAAGGATCGAATTTTATTACCTAACGAAAATGAATACTTTTTCTGAGTAATACATTAAAATTACCAGTTGATGGAAAATACATATTCTAGTAAAAATATTTTTCTGTTCCACAGAAATCTTTCTTTTTTAAAAACAAAAGAAAAAGTACATTATAAAACGATACGAAAATGTAGAAAATGATACAAGAGTACAGAAAATAAAAAGTTTCGAAGAAAAACAGAATCGAATCCCAGTAGAATCTAAAAATCTCGAATTTTATATTTGGAAGATTTTTGTATCCATTTCCTATTTGGAAAAGAATGCAATTTTCAGCTGAATGAAAAAAAAGAAAGATTCTATTGCCTTTTTTAATGTTTTCTTTTGGCGTGAAAAAGTTTTGTGCAGGTTTCGACATAGATGAAAGAAAAAGTTGACTTTTTACTGGGTCGTACGCCATGACAGCAATTTTACTTTTAAAAAGAAAGTTTATTTCTTCTATATTGCTGATGATTCTTCTTGGAAGTTGCTTGCTTGAAAAAGTGCTTTCTCTATTTTTCTCCTTTCCGACTTGTCTCTCGTTCCGAGAAGACGAGCCGGAAGAAAGATTCAGCTATGAGGATTATCGTTCGCTGCAGGCTGTAGGATTCGATTATTGGATTTTTACTCTCGATACGTCGTAACTAAGTCTTGCATTCTCCAGGCAAGAATTTAATGATTTGAGCTCAACTATTGCTCACAGGATCGATTCGATTAATGTCATGTTCTCATATATCTTGACGGATAAAAATCGCATAGACTAGCTTTCCATTCTCATGCAAGATTCCCAATGTTTCGTGATTTGAAGATTTCAAATGAATGCTTCACAGATTTCAAAGAATTCTTTTTATTTCCTTTTTTACATTGACATTACTCTGTCTCTTCTATGTACTTCTTCTAGTAACTTTCCTCTTCTACTGTACTTCTTTTAGCAACTTTTCTGCTTCTAGAGTAATTACTTTACGACTTGAATTCAGATTTTTGATGTCTCATGTACTTTTATTTGAGTTTAATCAATTTTATTCGTCTTTCTATATTATTTTGTTTATTCTTTCTTTGTCTGGTTTTAATTTGACTTTATGCCATGACGTTTATGGCAATTATATTATGGCAATGACATTATGATAATGACATTATGGCGATGATATTATGGCAATGATATTATGGCAATGAGACTATGGCAATGATATTATGGCAGTGATATTTTTATTTTCATTTCTGTGTACTACTTTCGATTTTGATTTATCGAATCCGTTTTTACAGTACAAAAAAGTTTCGGGAAATAGTTTTAAAGGAACTTAAAGCCCCAATCAGCTTAATCGGATTGCATCTTCTAAAAGCTTAAGTGTTACTTATACTTTTAGTGAAATCGACTCTAGAAAGTAAGTCGTATGGTACCAAAGTTTCAGGCGTCATTATAGAACAAAGTTTAACAAACTTAACACATTTTTTCTCTTTAAACTCTTTATGAATACGTAAATGGCAGCAGTGAAATAAAATTTTATTTGTTTCGCTTTCTTTCGCTATTTTTTTTTACTTTTTATATTTATTTTTTATTAGAAATATTACTTGTAGATATTACTTGTAGAATGTTGCTTGTTCTGATTTTATTAGTACCATTACGTGTAGATTAATTTAATCAGCATTATTTGTAGATAAAATTTATTAGTACTGAGTAAATTTGTTAAAATTATTATTTATCAACAAATAAATGAAGCTTCAGTATAATTTTTCAGTTTTAGCACTAATCCGCTTTTTTAAAATGTTAACTACTGTCAAAATTGTTATCTCCACTACTTGTGGTCGGCTCCTCAAACTCATATTGTGAAGTGTAGAATGTGGTTTTGAATAACAACCCTTTGTGGCATGTATCTATAGCTTAATTAACGTGAAAAGCTCGTAAAATGACTCTTTTACAGCTTTTCACATATTGATAAAATTTTGTACTACACTTTGCTGTCGTAAATATTTTGTCATAAAAACGCAAAAATTTATTGACCTCTAAGTCTAAAATCTTTTTTTAGCCACAAAAAAAAGATAGATCAAATAAATCAAAAACCACGTTCTCTCTCGAGTTTTCTACAATAGACTTTTAAAAATAACATTTGTATGAATTTGAAAAGTGAAAATTTAAATTCATTTATATTTTTAATTTTAAAAATTTGAAACATCCGAAAAAGCTAATAAAAGAAGGTAGAAGGGTTTTATTTATTTTTTCATGCATTTTTTAAAATTCATTTTAATTTAAATATTTTTTGTCGATATTGCAACAGAAAGAACGAAATTGTATGTCTTTTGATAAAAGCTAGTAAAGTTAAGAAACAAAAAAACTGTTTGTATTTGTGAAAGATAAACTTTTACAATGTTCATCGAAAACTCTTTTAATTGAGAAATTTAACTACTTCTTTCAGTTCAAAATTTTTTGCACTAAAGTTTTGTGACATTTTAATCTAAACTGAATCGTTTAGTTTGGTTGATCCAATTAAATGAGAGTTTTATGTGACAGAACTTTTTTCATATCAGGTTTTTTAGTATTCCACGCAAAAAAAATTCTACAAAAGTTACAGATTTCGTTGACGTACGTCACAATTTTTCTGTCGCAAAATCTATACCGATAGTGTTTTTACATATTTTTAAAAATTGTATTGTATTGCATTATAATCACAAAGTATTAAATAATAAATGAATTAACAATTAACAATTAACTATGAAAAATGAAAAATGAATAATTAACAGTTGACTTTGTTTTTAAACATTTTGAACCAAAGGCTATACACAAATATTCTACACGTTTTATTAAAAAGGTCCTGAAAGAAAATCTTTTGTAATAAATCTATGTAATTAGAGAATCATTTTATTAGAGAAATTAGATTTAGAGAAATAAATCTGTAATTAATCGATTGAAATGAATTAACAAAGTTTATAAATATTGGGGGGAAATTTGATATATTACAAACAATGATAACAAAGAAAACAGAAAAATTGACTTGTGTAAATATAGGATAACACTTGATAAAAGTTTTTCGATTACGGTATCGAAAATGTAGGTTTTGTTGGCTAAGATAATAATTTCTGCATGATATTATTACTTTAGTTGAAGATGTTGAGTAGTTTCTTTTCTTTTCCAAAAGAGAAAGTACAGCTTCTTATAAATCAAATAAGAAAATGTTCTATGAATTATTTCACTTGATTAAAGAAGTTCATATAATAAGACTGGGAAGAATTTTCCGAGTGCATTATTAAACTTTCTCTGCAAGGTTGATTGAAAAGTAAGAAAAGAGGATATAAATTTCAAACAAAATATGCATATCTAAGGATCACCTTTTTAGAGCCACAAAAGTGTCTATAACTTTGTGTTTTGAATATACATAATAAAATAAGGGTCTTCTTTCGTTTTATACTTTTGAGCACAGAAATTTCATTTTCCATCACACGTGAACGTTTGTTTTTTTCCTTTTAAAATGGACTTTATTTTATTTCTTCCTTTTGAATGTTTTTTTTTATTTATTTTAATGAGTAATAATAATAGACTCAGTAAAAGAGAAACAATACGTTTCAATTGAAAATTTCTACAGAATTTCACTATAGAACGATTCTATATTCTCCATACAAATTCTGTATATATTTTTTTGCTACATATATTCATTTTTAAGTTCGCCTTTTTTCCTTTGTACACTTTTCTACCTTCTAAAGTGTTTTTCTTTCATCTTTGTTTTCTTTTAAATTCTATAGATTGACTGTTTAAAGTAAACTTTTATGTAACTTTTTAACCTTTGTTTGTTAACGTTTCTTAATATAACGTTCCTTTGCAGAAAAATTTTCTATTTTTTTTTTTCTATTTACGCATCTAATTTGCCTTATATTTATTGATATAATTTTACAGTTCGTATATAATTGTATCGTTTATTAACCTGTTAATGTAAAATAAATATGAACGGTCCATTTATGATAAAGTATTATTTGATCATCATATCACTGAATCAATATTTCATATATATATAATTATTTTTAATTATATGTTGAAACTAGATTTGCTTGAAAGGTTAAAATTATTTTCCGGAAATAAAGATTACTATTCTATAACCTCGCGAAGTTAATGCATGTTGTCGTTAGTATATTATTGATCTATTATTTTCAAGTAATCAATTTCTGTCATCATCAGTTATAAATGAATATGAGGATTATTAAGCATTAAATGAGCCTGAAGCTCATTAGTTTCACAAAATTAACAAACACATAACATCTTTTTTATTGTTATTTCAGTACAATCTTCATTAATTATATAGCATCAGTATAAAACGTTTTGACTCTATTATCGACATTAATTATATAATCCATATTAGCTCTATAATCCATATTAACTCTATATCCATATTATTTCTATAATCCACATTAATTCTATAATCCATATTAACTCTATAATCCATATTAACTCTATGATCCATATTATTTCTATAATCCACATTAATTCTATAATCCATATTAACTCTATAATCCATTTTAATTATATTAATATTAATCTTATTTTATATTAATATATTATTTAATATATTAATCTTATTT
Source organism: Ganaspis sp. Gsp50 (assembly GCA_011057455.1). NCBI lineage: Eukaryota > Metazoa > Arthropoda > Insecta > Hymenoptera > Figitidae > Ganaspis > Ganaspis sp. Gsp50. Next base: position 5,375 of record WNHD01002674.1, on the reverse strand, counting down.
AACATATTATTGTTTAAAATATTAATCTTATTTAGTATTTCAATATTATCAGTAAATATGATCACAATTTGGTTACCTATGTATGGTTACCTATGTCAGCGAAAAGCTTTCCTAATAAAATAACTTCACAGTTTATTTAAAAGTATCAAATTGATATCAAAAATATTAAATTGATGAAGATTGTGTGATCAATTTGCTACTTTTTGTGATCAATTTGCTACTTCTTGTGATCAATTTGCTACTTTTTGTAATTAATTTGATACTTTTTGGTATAAAGTTGATACTTTCAAAAAACTGTGTTTTAAATTTTCTTTCAAAGAAATTTAGAATTATTGAAACTTTTCTCTGATGCGCGAAATCTTATTTATGGAGTATATTAAATGATACATGTAATTAAGTAGAAAACTCTTGATTATTTTTATTTTATTTCTGCTCTGGGATTTTAAGCACTTGGTTTTCTTCTCGACTTTTGACAAATCCCATATGAAAGCCACGTATAGTGTAGTTATGTATTTGAAGCACGCATCACGCAGTTAGTTTATCAAATTTTCTCTAACTAAACATTGTTCGCTAAACTGTACATTGTTATCGCACAGAAGTCTAACGAGAATTATGATGTTCATATTTTACTTTTATTTTCAAGAAAATGGCTGGAATAAATTGCATAATCAGAAATTCTTTTGACAATTCACATTTTCTTTGTTAAGAAGAATTCTTTATTCCTTAATTTAAAAACTTCATCTCATTAAAAACTCCTTTCATTGTTTGAAAATAAGAAATTCATTTCAATCTCAAAGGTATTTCCAGAATTTAAAAACATTAAATTGTTCCCCTTCAGTATTCTTATGCTATTTAAATTTATTATTTCTCTTTCGTCATTTATCTAAACCATTCTTTTCCTTAAATCTGCATATTACACAAGACTTATAAACAAACGTATGGATTATTAGGTTACGAGTATTTCGAGAATTGCAAAAGTTTCCCAACTAGCAAAATTATCATGTAAATAATGGTTTTATTGTGTTTGAAATAAACTAAGAACTGAATATTCATTAGACAACACCATCATCAATGCAGTCTGAGGTAAAACTAAATTTACAACATAGGGGCTGAATCATTAAAGTGATTAAATAGATCTTAGTGCTGCCCTAATTCGCCTAATGAATTCCCTCAACACGAAAGGGTATTTTAATTGCGAATTCTAACATTTGCTGCTCTTTACTTTTCAACTTTTGAGCATAAAAAATTTACTATTCACATATACGCTAATTCAATCCGGACCTTATTTTCTATCAATGTTTGTCCTCAATCGCACACTCAACGAAGATAAAACAGAAAAAATATCGCACGTTTATTGTTTCAAATTTTTAAAGTCTCTTTTGTCTTCCGAAACAATCGCTCTTTTTTAAATCTCTATATTATTTACTAAAAGCATCAAAAATTGGGGTAATTTCAACTTAATTGAAAATATTCGAATATAATCATTTATACTTAAATTCAAGGATAAAATTATGAATATAATTACTTATAATGAGAATAATGTTTTTCTTTAATAAGAATAATGTTTTTTTAAGGATAATATTTATTTAAGGAGAATAAAATTATGAATATAATTTTTACTTATAAAGAATAATGTTTTTCTTTAATGAGAATGTTTTTTTAAGGATAATGTTTATTTAAGGAGAATAAAATTATGAATATAATTTTTACTTATAAAAAATAATGTTTTTCTTTAATGAGAATGTTTTTTGAAGGATAATGTTTTTTTAAAGAGAATGTTTTTTGAATGAGAATAATATTTTTTTAAGGAGAATGTTTTTTTAATGACAATAATGCTTTTTTAATGAAATTATGCAAAATATGGAGATTATATATAGAACTGTAGCAAAATATAATTTTATATTGAAGTATAACTTATGCATAATATTAAAATACACTTTTTTAAACACATCTAAATTTAAAATTGACAAAATTACTTCAGTTTTTTTCCTACACTGTAGTAGTGTAAAATCTTAAGATATATCTTAAGATTTTAATTAAATTTAATTATAATTAAATTTAATTCGCGGTTAAACAAATAATTAAAATCACGAAACTCGAAGTAACTAAAAACACAACGAACTGTCAGAATCTTTCGAAAAACAATTGAAAAGAGAAACGACTGCTCCTTCAAGTCTGATCTGATGAATGAAATTGTCGATTATTATCATTAATAATTAATACAGGGATTGTATGTAGAATATAGAGATTATATAAAAATAAAATTATAAATAAAAAGATAGATGAATATTTTATTAATCAAATAGATATTTTGTTCTATTTTATTAATGAAATGTATATTTTATTTTATATATAAAATAAATACAATTTTAAGAGAAATATGAATTAACAAACTGTATATAAATTGCATAATAAATTGGAGACATATTTTACGCTTTAAAAACACGAATATCGAGCTAAAATTATATAGAATTTAATTAAAAGTTTCGGTGAGGATTTAATGCTGTTATTTTAAGTCCGATTGAAATCACAATTTCCACATGAGAAGTTCAATTACGATAATGTCAGATAATTTTTGTTTGCGCAATGAACATCGCTAGTTTTCCTTTGTCTAATCTCTTAGTTGATATTATACAAAAACATTTGAAACGCAGTTCTTAATTGGCTGGGTAGTAATTAATCTCGAGTTGCTTGGGTTGTTACTATAGTTGTTTCCACTTTTCAATGACATAGGACTGTCGGCTTTGTCTCTTGTTTTCCATTGTTGCGCTTATAAGCACCCAGTAAGTCGTACAGCTTTCTATATTCGTGTGTGAATCTGCATTTGCAGGCAGAATTACCTGCTCTGCTTTTATATTTCAACCAATTAATTTCTGCCTTCCAGCTAATAACAGTAATATGTTATCTGCATTGGAAAAAATATCCTGCAGTATTTCACAGACCTAGATATTCACTTTTATTCCAATTGACTTGCAAAAATATTGCTTATTTCGGATAATTGCTTAATCTCGAAAATCATATGCTAGAGGGCTTTCAAATCGGTAGCAACTTTTTTATTAGTCGAGTATTTCATTCGACAATGCAAATAAAACAAGGCTTCCCTATGAGGAAGCAAAATCATCTCCAACAACTGGAATTTCTGGCAAAAATTTATTCGTTTAAGTTGAAAATATCACATTTTTATAAAAGTATCAAATGATAAATACAATTTATGAAGACTTTGTAATTTTATTAATTTAGTTCTTTTGCCATCAAGTTGATACTTTTTGCCATCAAGTTGATATTTTTTGCTATCAAGTAGATTCTTTTTGATAATAAAATTTGTTGGACTTTTTATTTATATGATTGTAAAGTTTACAAAAGATTTACGTTTATTTAGCTCAGCTTGAAAAGTTTGAATCTTAGAAAAAAGCGAGTCATCATTTTTAAGAGAAGGAGATATAAAAATCTTATCTTTCTGATCCTCTTGGAGGAAAACCAAGACTGGCTTTACGATTTCCCTCTGGTCATTTCTTTCCAAGGCGGAAGAAACGGCATTATGGAATAGGGTGAAATTGGGTCTCTTATCCTAACAAGGAAAAAATAAAGATCGTTTAATCTAATGTATTCAAAGTTGTGACGTAAAAAAAAGAAACGTATTTGTTGTATTAAAATATTTTTAAAACTAAAAGAGAACTTTTTACCAGTAAAAAATTTTTTTACCAGTAAAATACGGAAAACGTAAAAAATTAAAAACGCTAATATAAAAATGGATGGAAAATATGTTGAAGAAATTAAATAATAAAACCAGGAAGTGAGACTCATAGAACATATAATTGCATAAACGAAATAATAAATAACAAAATGGCAAAATAATAAAACAATAAAATAGCAAAATAATAAAATAACAAAATTTAATCATTAATTTTAAACGACACATTCTTAATTTAAAATGATGTTTTTTAATATGTTGAATTTAATTAACTTTCAACCCCAAAGGATAATGTTTCGATTTAATATACAACCAGTGATTATAAATGAACAAGTTAAATATTTAAATTTTATGCATTAAACTATTTTTCGTTGAACTCGTTTAATTAAGTTTAATAAATTTGAATCAGTACATTAGAATACAGGAAGGGAGAAAAATATTAATTACGTATGTCCGAAAGTATCAAAATAAGTTAGTAAACAGCGAAAATGTTGAATATTTAAAATTTAAACATAAAACGTGTTATAAATTTTCTTCTAAAATATATAAATAAATAAAAATAAAATAAAAATTAAGATAGAAAATTCTCAAGACATGTTTAATATACAAAACATAAATACATTGACTATGTTTAGATACACAAATATATATAAATATATATAAATATATTTATATATGTATTTTATGTATACAATATTTATATGTATGTATTTATATGCATTTATATATATATATTTAATTACTCAATTTTGCATACAAAATTGAGTAATTAAATGCAAAATACATATTATATGGTAATATACTCAACAATAACTTAATGAATCTGAGGTTTAATATTTTGAAAAATATTGTGTCGTGTTATGTTTCAAGGGATTGTTTGCAAGTTTCTTGTGCAAACTAAGAAGCTTATGCAAATAATCTAAGTTTACAATGGACGACCTTGCACTTGCCGTAAGCATGATAGAATTTACAACGTGGTTGATTTGCACTCATTGCGCGCATATGCAGTGTGTAAAACACATGACCCAGATTACTCGATGGTAACTAATATTATGATATCACGGTTACACTATACAGGAAAACGCAATCGATCGTGCCAATGTACCCTCGTTAAGCAGACATCGAGTTCCGGATTGCAGAAAAAGGGTCAGGAAAAATAAACATGATAATAGAAGGGCAAATCATTGTTATCTTCAAATTATTAAAGCATTAAAGGATCATCACATTCGCAACACAAATCCTGCATTCCCACAATAACAAAAAAATCGCCTCGAATTACCCACTTTCATTCTCTTACAAATTGTCTGTCGTAAATGTTGCTTTATATTTCATCTCAACGTGAAAAGTTTTTGTCAAAAATAGGGGAAATGTGTATGTATCTCTTATTTTTGACAAAAACATATATACCTATATATGTACATGTATACTTGTTTTTGACAAAAACTTATATACCTATATATCATACTAATGATGATGTATCGTTGCGTAAAAAACAACTTTTTTTTGTGAGGAAGCGATAGTGGAAATAATAGTTTGTAAGCAAGCAATCGTAGTTTTTTTACAAAAGAAGTTTACTTATACAATAGTACTCTCTAAAACTGAATCAGTGAAAAATGACAGATTTTCAGTGGCCCACTTCTCGCGATTTCAATCTGTGAATTTCGATTGGTAATCAGTTAAAACT
>WNHD01002673.1:0-14370 GCA_011057455.1 Ganaspis sp. Gsp50 | reverse complement strand
AAATAAAGAGAATTTCGACAAAATATTTTCAGTTCTGCATTCTTGAAACATGTAGAATTATTTATGTTAAGTATATCATTAATTTTAAAAATTTGGTCGTAACCACTTTGTTTGAAATAAAATGGACTGACCCATATATTTTATATATTTTATGTATTCTTTATATTTTATATATTTTATATATTCTATATATTTTATATATTCTATATATTTTATATATTCTATATATTTTATATATTTTATATATTCTATATATTTTATATATTTTACCTATTCTCTCTCTTTTTATTTATTCTATTCAATTCTATTTTAAATCAGGAGGCCGGTTGCCAGTAAGATTCGTTTTAAAAGACTATCATGCCAGTATTCCAGAAAATACTCCGCCAGGAAGTGTAATTCTTACTGCAGGAGTAAATAAAATTGACGCTGTAAGTTCAGAACGAAAATTGTTGATTAAAAGTTTTTTAAATTGTATTTTTAATAAATAATCAAACAAGGAAGGCTTTTGTAATCATAATCATAAATTTTATAATTTATTATATTACATTTATATTACATTTTATTATTTCTTCAAAGAATTTAAGATTCTGGCTAGTTGGTGCGGTTGAAGATTTAGAGAGGTTCTCAATAACTAATTCTGGTGAATTAATCTTGAAAGGAACTTTAGACTACGAAAAAAGAATTCAACACACTTTCATTGTTCATGTTACTGATGGAACTCACGTAAGCGGTCTTATTTAATTAATTTTGTAGAATAGAATGATCAATCTTTTCAAATCAACAACAATGTTGATAATAACAATAACAATATTGACTTATTATTTAATTTTTAGTCCATCAATCACTCGAATTTATATTTAATTATTAATTTATTTAATTGTTAATTTATTTAATTATTAATTTATTTAATTATTAATTTATTCAATTATTAATTTATTTAATTATTAATTTATTTAATTATTAATTTATTTAATTATTAATTTATTCAATTATTAATTTATTTAATCATTATTTATTATTTATGTACTTAATCAGAGTATCAAAAGTATATAAATACAAAAAGTATTAAAAGTATATCAAAAGTAATCAGTCTGTTTTTGTGTTAAAGTAGATTTTGTTTTTTCAGAACGATACAGCGAGAGTAAATATATCAATTGAAGATGTGAATGAATGGGATCCAAGATTTCGCCACCCAAGATATGAATTCAATCCTCGTACAATGAGAGAAGGCTCTATAGTCGGCAAGTGTTGATTAAAATTTATTTTATAAATTCTTATTTTATTTTATTTGTAAATATACGGGACAAGCCCATTAAATTATTATTGCATTTTACATTATTATTACATATTACATTATTTATAAAGTACAAGACCTTGAAAGTAACGATTGGTTTACAATTTTGTTCTTTATTTTCAGGAAGATTAGAAGCTGCAGACGGAGATAGAGGAGATCGAGTTTCATTGTCATTAAGAGGTCCAGATGCACGGTAATTTTTTCTCAATTTTACGATTGTTGAATCATTGGCATTTTTTCTGTTTGCTTATCTACTTTCAATCTCACTGGGCTTCAGTTTTTTGCTTGTTTTCTTTTCAATCTTGCTCATTTTGTTTATTCTTTTAAATTGTTGTCTTATTATTGTTAATTCATGTGCTTCTCATTATTTTCCTAATTTTTAATGTCTCTTCTTACATATTTTTTAAACATTGCAGATCATTTGAGATTCGAGATAATGGAGAACTAATTTTAAGAAATGTGGGATCTTTCAACGGAAGTTTGGCTCGTCTTGTGGCTGTTGCTTCTGACACCGGAAGTCCTCCGAGGTGAATGTCTTTTCATCCGTTTGTTACCATTTTAAACAAACATGTGATAAATTCTAACCAAAGACAATTATTCGACTCAAAAATCATCTTCCTGGTTTAAATATTTGAATTTTGTATTTTCTTTTTAAAGAACGAGCATGATTCCTGTGATCGTTCATCTCCCCAACAATGGAATAGTACCAATCGCAGCCAGAGCTTCTCCTGCATGGCTTAGCAGCAGTATACTTTTGGTAGCAGTTTTTGGAGGAGTTTTGGGACTACTTGGTGTAGTCATTTTGATTTTAATTACCTATATTTATAAAAAGTGAGTATCGAAATTTAAATTATTTAAATTTAAGTATATTTAAATTATCAATTAGCTGTTCCTTTTTTATTTTTGTACGTAATCAAAATCTGTTAAATATCATTTTTAAAACGTTTTACTCACCAATGAGTTGTTTATTATTTTAATATAATTTTTAAAACGTTTTGGTGATCAATTATTATTTTTAATTTAATTTTTAAAACGTTTTGGTGATCAATTATTATTTTTAATTTAATTTTTAAAACGTTTTACTAACCGATGAATAGTTTACTATTTTTACTATTAAAAAATAAAGTTATTAAGCGAATAAAAAATAATTTGCAGTAAGAGACCGAAGGAAGGTGATTCTGTGAGTTCTATGGGAACTGGGTACAGAGAAAAATCTCCAGTACCTTCTGCATTAAGCCCAACGCCACAAATTTTGGGGGCCAGTATTCTCCATGATGCTTTAGATAATCCTAGAGACAATCTTCGCCAAAACAACGACATAGACAATCCTGTATTTGGAGAAGACGATTCTCCCTTTAACGCAACTCTTAAAAGTTCGTACGATTCTACTTTGAATGTTCCATATTTTAGTTTCAATCCTAACAAACCAATAATATCTCAATTATTCACACTTATTTTAAATTATTTATAATAATTTTGAACTAATTTAAATGAACTTTAAACTAATTTAAATTTATTAACAAAGTTATGTCAAACTTAATTTCCGAATTCGCAGATATTACAAGGATCCTAGGTAATCTTAATTTTATCAATTCTAAAATCAGATTCACATTCAGTTCAAATCTTCAATATTATTACTATGTGTCTACATCTTTGAACTTTGATCTTTACATCCTTTCTTTAAGAGTATTTATTAATATTAATTTTAGTATTAATCTCTGTTTTAAAAATCTCTGTTTTAAAAATCTCAGTTTTAAAAATCTCTATTTTAAGGATCTCTATTTTAAAAATTTCTGCTATTTTAAAAAACTCTACTATTTTAAAAACCTCTACTATTTTAAAAATCTCTACTATTTTAAAAATCCCTACTATATCAATTTTAACAGTACTGTCGAACAATTTTTCAGTTTTCTTTAACTTTAAAAGAACTTCTACTTTTTTCAATTGAATGTCAAAAGCATTTTTGGACTCCATCTTTATTTATTTTATTTTTTTGCTTCCTCATAGGGAAGCATTGTTTATTTTATTATTATTTATTAATGTTGCAAAACGTATTTTGTAGGTGTGATATCGGCAAGACAAATGCCCCTTTATTCGAGACACAAAGTGGCTCCTGCTCCAAGTCCACCAGTTTTATCAGCCACCTCCAATATTCCAAATGTTGGTGGATTAGTGCAAAACATGAACGATTTGAGTGCAAGGACCAATGCAAATTTAGACGCAGGTTCGCAAAATTCGTCCAATTACTCTGCAGACCCTCCTGACTCATTAATCCCCACCTGGCCTGCCGGATCTATTTCCCAGAGAGTGAAAAAATTATCTTGGGACGACGACGACAGGGTACTTTCACTTTTTTAAAAAAAATTTCAATCCTCTCTTAAGAACAATTTTCTGTAAGATATACCTTTTACATAAAAGTGTCAAAATAAGGTATAATAATTCTAATTAATTTTTCACCTTTTCAACAATTATAATGATTTTTTTTTAACAATTTTAATGTATTTTTTAAAAAAGTTTCAACAATTATAATGATTTTTTTTAACAATTTTAATGTATTTTTTAAAAAAGTTTCAACAATTCGAATTAATTTTTCAACAAATTTCCAATAATTTAATCTTTTGAATCTTTTATCTTTTGAATCTTTTGAATCTTTCATCTTTTATCTTTTGAATTTTTTGAATCTTTTTAAATCTTTCAACAATTTTTGAGCAATTCTAAAAAAACTCTTGAGTGATTAATCTTTTATCTTTTTAATCTTTTTAATCTTTTTAAATCTTTCAACAATTTTTGAACAATTCTAAAAAAATTCTTGAGTGATAGATTTATTGTTTGGCAATAATATTAATTGTTAACAACAATTTTCAATAGACAATGGACAGTGTGGACGTCGATGCAGAAAATCGAGCCGGGAGTAGTCAAGTCGGAAACGAACAGCTCAATCTCACAGTGTACTTTTGAAAAGAAAAGGAAATTTTCAGAAATAAGAGCCAAATACAATCTAGAATAAGTATTGTACTATTTTTTTTTGTTCACGTAAATAAATTATATTTAGTTACCGTCTGAAATCTCTGCAACTGAACAGCGACTAATACTGTAAAATACAAAAATAGAATTTAAGTTTTATACTTTGAGTCGTTTTTAGTAGAATTTTTATATGCAGAATTTGTTACGTGTTTTATTGAATTCGGCGTTGAAGGTTGTAATATCAAAATCTATCTTGATGAAATACAATTTCATTGATAATAAAAACAGCAGATTTATTGGACTTGTGTGTTTAATTGAACGGAATTCGCAAAGAAATTTTAAGAGAAAAAATCACGCGAATAATATTAAAATATTGTTAATTAACAATATTGGCTGTAATTACTTCGATGATGATTATTTATATTTCGATTATTTATATTTCAATTATTTATATTTTATTATATTTTTTATTTCGATGATTTATTAGTTAATTATTAGCATCTAGTATTTTTCATGTTTTATGAATAACTTTTTCATGTATTAAATGAATAACTTCAATAACTTGTTTACATATTACAAGAATATCGTTAAAACTGTTTGTTCGACTTTTCTAAATGAGGAAACTGGCGACCGGCAGTTTAAAAAATATTGTTACAGTTTAGGAATTCATTTTCAAGTTTAAAAGATCATTAACTTGAAATACCTTTTTTGATGAAGCATGTCTTGAAAATCGGGTTAGTGGGTTAATAGTTGGCAGGCGTCTCGTTCAAATACGTAATTTGCACAAATCGATTTCCGCAAGAATTGCAATTTCAAAGGGCTCGATTTTAAATTGCAGCAATGATAAAATTAGTTTGCTCCAACATCAGAATCATTGAAACGCGTTCTTTAAAGAAAGTATAACTGATTCTATAGTAGGGTGAAAGTGACCCACAGAAGTCCGGATCAACACTTTGTCTCTACACTAGTCTTTTAGGTGCCTTCAAACCTAGACCATCGAGCATTCAAAGGTGTCCTTTCATTCATAAAAGAACACGTGTTTAATTTAGTTCAAATTTCTGCTTTGTTTTTTAGCTTTTAAAAGTCAGTTTCTTCAATTTGATGGCATTTTAATTAGGGTGATTAATTGTAAAGAGAAAAGGTGTTTTCTGAAGGCTCTTGTGTGAGTATTTTAAGTTTTTATTAAATTGATGAATGAAATAAATGAAATTAATTAAATAAATAAATTATTTAATTAGAGGAATAATTTATTTAATAAGAGGCAAAGGAGTTGTAAAATTTTATGTAGACTATTCAAAAAAATTCTTAATTTTAGAACACTCGTTTCTTAATTTGCAATTTTTGAAGCGATGTAAAAAAATGTGATTCTAAACAAATTGTTTTTAAATTGGGACAGAATGACAAAAAGAAAGTAAATCATTCGAGCAATATAAAAATAAAATAAACAATAATAACATTCGATGTAAAAGATATAAAAAATAGTAGATAAAAGATATTGTTGTAAAAAAAATAGTGATATTTAAAGATAATGAAATAATAGATTTAATTTAAATAACGATATTTAAAGATAGTTACATTTTTTTATTTTGAACATTAAATTTTGAAACACTACGAGTAGAAAATTCCACTGAAAAAAATTAAATAAAATAGAAATAAAAAGAAGAAAAACGCATTAATCCCGTATTTTCATAAATTAGTCTCAGTGATAGTACCAGCATGTTATTGAATATTAAACAGGAACTACCGCAAATATACATTTAACATACTATTGCGACATGCGGAATTCCCAAGAGAAAGTTTTTAAAGTCAAAAATTTCTCGTCATCAAATATTTAAATTACAAGTAAATATTATTACGAATTTGACGATTTCAAGACCAAGGAATCAATTTAACCAAGGATTAATTTTTCAGAGTCGTTGAATAACAACAAAATAAAAAATAAAAATAAAATAAATATAAAATAAAAATAAAAATAAAATAAATATAAAATAAAAATAAAATAAAAACAAAATAAAAACAAAATAAAAATAAAATAAAAATAAAAACAAAATAAAAATAAAATAAGAATAAAATAAAAATAAAAGAAAAATAAATAAAATAAAATAAAATTAATGATTGAAGAATAAAATAAAATAATGGCGAAGAAAATGCATTATTGAAGAATGAAATAAATTAATGACGATTAAAATGAATTATTGAAAAATAAAGTAAATTAATGATGAATAAAATTGATAATTAATGAAATTAATGATAAATATAAAGTAAATGATGAATTTAATGGTTATTAAATTAATGATAATAATGAAATAAATTTTTGTAATTACACGAACATTTCGGTAAATTAATAAACATATTAATTTACCGAAATGTCCATGTAATTAAAAAAATAATAAACACATTGCTTAATAACTAATAAAAAATAAAATGTAAGCAAAATAAAAATTAAATTGAAGAGTTTGTTTCAGATTGGCAATGCAAAGATGGAATTTTCAATAGTTTTAATAACAATATGGACATTATTATTTACAAATACTGGTGGTAAGAATAAATAATACATAAATAAAATGAATATTACGATTAAAATGAATAGATGTGATTAAAATGAATATAGATGTGATTAAAATGAATAGTTATGATTAAAATGCAAAGATGTGATTGAAATGAATAGTTGCGATTACAATGAAAAGATGTGATTAAAATGAAAACATGTGATTATTTTAATCACATGAATACATGTTATTAAAATGAATATGTGATTAAAATGAATAAATACGGTTAAAAAAATGTAAATTACTCGTTGGCAGAATATGCAAAAATGAAATCTTCGTGAATTTAATAATTTTCCATATTCAATATAGCATCAAATACATCAATAATTGCAAGTCAAAATAGAGATTTCACATATTTGGAACCCATTCAGACAGGACCTTGGAGTGATTTATTGGAAAATTGGGTCGCATCTGAAAAAGGAAATTTAAATGCAAGAGGTTCCAGGGTAATGAAATTTGGAGATAAAACATTAACGATATCTCCAAAACCCACAAGTCTAAATAAACGCGATGTTTCTGAAACAGATCTCTATCTTTTAGGTATGAAAAACATTTTTATAGCATTTAAAAAATAATTAATTAACTCCTGTTACAGAATATTTGATTAGAAATAATTAAAAAGAAAAAAGAAAACAAAAACTCCATAACTTCTAAATTAGATGTTCAATTTTGTTTTCCTTTTTTTAGAATCGTATTTACAATCGTATTTTTTAGTACAAGTGATTAATTTTAGAAAAAAATCTTTTTCAGGTGCTATTGAAAAATTAGTTTATAGAGTTGATTATTTGGAAAAACGTCTCAGAAGAGCGGAAGAACTTCTTTACTATGTTGTATCCGGAAACAATAATTCAAAAAAAGACATGGGTTTGTATAAAATTTATAAAATAAAAAACATTACAAAATTACATACAATAATCTAACATTATAAAATTAATAGCAAAATTTACAAAAAGGTCAACAAAAAAAAATAATCCCGTTGATTAACAGCAAAATGTACAAAAAATACAAAACACAAAAATTGAAAAGCAAAATTCATTAAATTAAAAATTGTAGAATTGCAAATTGTACGGAAATTCCCCAATTATTGAAATTGTAGAAACTATTAGTTAAAATATCGAATTAAAAAATAGTTTAAAAAAAGTAGAAACTATTTTTAAATTAAATTTTCCAATTCTAGAACCATGCCCGCAAAATTATACAAGAGTTGGACGGAATTGTTATTACTTCAGCACTCGAGAATTCGATTGGAAATCCTCAGCGAGTTTGTGCCGAGGAATGGGCGGAAATTTGGTAGAATTTCGAAATGTCGAGGAAAATCAAGACATTGTGGCCTTTCTTCAAACGGACAAAAAATTCAGGGGCAAAAATTTTTGGACAGGAGGCTTAAATCCGGGGCTTTTGTGGATTTGGGCAGCGAGTGCTCGGCCAGTTTATCAGGACACGAAACAGACAGTTGTAGGTGACGGAAGGTAATTTAAAAAAGAAATTACTCAACTTTTATTAAACTTTATTGAACGTGAAAATGGAATGTAAAATTCAACAACGTTTTTTAGGTGTTTAAAATTGGATTTCAATCCAGCTTCTAGAATTTATTCCTACAAAGGCGAAGACTGTGGTTTAAGGCAGCGATACATTTGTGAATTGGCAAAAGACGACGAATCAGCGAATAAAATTGAGCGTACAGCTCGCTCATTAATCAAGAATGATTAATTGAAAAACAATGCTTCCCTACGAGGAAGCAAAAGAATTGGCACTTGATAAATTATAATAAATAAATCATAAGAAACTGAACAAGAATCATTACTGCATGAAAAGTAATTGATTGCAAAAAATCATCACTACAGAAAAAATAATTGATTGCAAAAATTCATCACTACAGAAAAAGTAATTGATTGCGAAAAATCATCACTACAGAAAAAGTAATTGATTGCGAAAAATCATCACTACAGAAAAAGTAATTGATTGCAAAAAATCATCACTACAAAAAAAGTAATTAATTGCAAAAAATCATCACTACAGAAAGAGTAGTTGACTGAAGAAGAACTTGTTTCATTTCAACTGAGACGTATTATTTATTTTGTCAATTCATTCCTAAAACGTCATTTAAAAGACGAGTAATTATCATTCTAGACAAGTTCTTCAATTTTGAATGAATTTCGTAATTCTAAAAAAGCACACGTGTGTAAATATGTAATTTATTATGCCGCTTTTTTAAGATACGTCATCACTTAAAAATATACGTAAATTGTATCAATTCACTTCGCAAATTTGTATATAAATAAATACTATTCTATATTTTAATTTTCCTTCTTCTTTTGCGAAAGAATTCACATGTGTAAGAAAATTTTTTTAATTCAATATTCACTTTTAACTAAGAAATCTTTTTCAATTAAAAATTCACTTTTAACTAAGAAATCTTTTTCAATTAAGAATTCACTTTTAACTAAGAAATCTTTTTCAATTAAGAATTCACTTTTAACTAAGAAAACTTTTTTAATTAAGAATTCACTTTTAACTAAGAAATCTTTTTTCAATTAAGAATTCACTTTTAACTAAGAAAACTTTTTCAATTAAGAATTCACACAACCAAGAAAATTCTTTTAATAATTTGAGCAATACTAATTTAATACTAAAATAAATACAATAGCCTAAACTTGATCAAAAAGGACCTTTTTCGCGCTTTCAATCAAGTATAATTAACGCACATTTAAAAATTCTAGAAAAAAATAATTGGCCTTCAAACCTATTCTTCAATTGTTTGGTGGACGTAAAGAACGTTTATTAATAATCCTATTTAAAACGAAAAAGAAACTTCACGTAATGCCCTCTAGAAGATCAGAAATAGTGTATTTTGTCATTTAAAGACCTACTTTGCATCTAATTATAGATACCGCATCCTGTTCATGTGAATAAGTACGTATTTTTTGCCATCAAGTAAAATCAAATCTAAACTCTAATTTAAACTCTAATATAATAAAAAATTGCCTTCAAAAAGTAAAGACGTTTTCAAAATTTACAAGAAAAAATTATATGGAAAAATCTGTTTCAAATTTAAACAATCTATTTCAAATCCAAAAAATCTCGAATCTAAAAAATCTATTTAAAATATGAAAAAATGTTGCTTTAAATACATAAAAATATTAAAAATCTAAAAAATCAACTTGAAATAAAGAGAAACTATTTAAAATCCAAATTCTACTTGGGGGCCGTTCATAAACCACGTGGACAATTTTTTCATAGATTTTGACCCCCCCGACCCCATTGTAGACACAAAATCACATTGAATCGTGTACATTTTCAGACTTTTTGAAACCCCTCCCTCTAAAGTGTCCACCTGGTTTATGAACGACCCCTTGAAATAAACAAAAAATCTAAAAAAAAGTGCTTCAAATAAAAACAACTTCCTGCATTAGGAAGCAAAAAATATTTAAAAACTAAAAAAATGCTACTTAAAAACTAAGAAAATGCTACTTAAAAACTAAAAAAATGCTATTTAAAAACTAAAAAAATGCTACTTAAAACAAAAACTTATGTAAAATCTAAAAAATATCTAAAAAAAATCTTTTTTAGATTAAAGAAAAATTTCAAAAATTAAAATCTTTAAAAAATTTAATAAAAAATGCTATTTAATCTCTAGTAAAAAATTAAGTCACAGAAAAATGTGTCCATCTAATTATCTGTACTGGAATTGATTAATCCTTGCTCGGACCATTTTTTCGCTAAAATGGAAGCGGCATGATGGGCCATTATTAAGCTTCTTTTGTCTCCTTTGACGAGGGAGAGGACTGGGTTGCTTTCTGAAATTAAGCCCCCATTTTCCGATATTTCTTGTTGAGTTTTTGAAATGTCATCTCGATTGACTCCACGACAACAGTCGCCGATTACAGCTAATCGGTATCCTAATTTCAGACCATCTAGGCAAGTGGCTCGAACACAAACGTCGTATGCTAAACCGCAAACGTACACATCTGTGACGTCATGTTTACGAAGAATATCCAATAATTCTGTAGAATTTTCAGAGTTGTTGTCGCAGAAAGCTGAATAGGTTTCCATATCCGGGTTTTGACCTTTCCGAACCTGAAATACCGTAGATTGTAAAATTATAATATTATTAAAAAGATTATTATATATAATACTTTTATGATTTTTTTATTTCATTATTATTTTATTATTATTATTTTATTATTATTATTTTATTATTATTATTTTATTATTATTATTTTATTATTATTATTTATTATTTATTTGTTCTTACGTCAACAATTTAAATTTTTAGAAGTGTTAGAAATGTTCAAATGTTTAAAAATGTTCAGATGTTTAGCAATTGTCGAATGTTTATAGAACTTCCAAAAAAATGTAACGCTTCAGAATATGAAATTAAATAAAATTAATAAATAAATTATTAATAGTAAATAAATACATTTTTAGCTTGTAAGGGTACTTTTTGTACAAAAGTACAAAAAGTACTTTTGTCCCGTTGAATTTATAAAATAAAATAAAGAAATAAAAGAAATAAAAGAAACCATGTCTCATTTTATTCATTACACCATGATTCAATGTATTTGTTCAATAATTCATTTTTGAAATAGACATTTTTATGTAACCACGCTGTTTAATTAATTTTATATCTTTTTGATTGACGTTTTTTTTGTGTTTTGTGTATGTCATTTTATTGTGTGTAATTTTTATTTATTATGTTTATTTTATTTTATTATTTTTATTTTATTATTTTATTTATTGTGTGTATTTTTATCACGCATGAGTTTATTATATGTGATTTTATTATGCGTAACGTGACCAAAATAATAAAATTTCAGGTTTAAATTGTTAAATTCGAAGTTTAAAACTATCTTGCTAATCTGACATTAAACGAGTTAGATAAATTAAAAAAAAAACAACACCTGTTCAGAATCTGGAGCTATATACAAATTTTCATGTAACTGAGCTCCCCAAGTATCCATTACACAATGAATCGGCCACAGTCTTTGTTCAAGTCTCGGTTCCAGGAATAAAACTGTATCAAAAAGCTGCGCCTTTTCGTTTGTCACCTGCGAAATTTAATGCAATTTTTATTTCACCTCTGATTTCAAAAAAAAATTTTAACGAAAAAATTAATGAAGTGGTTAAAATATGGATTTTAAACCCATATTCTTTTTAACATGGATTGACCCTTTATGCCAAAATAACAAGGACAAAATTTCAATATTAAAATTTTACAATAAATTTTACTGTTTTGCGACCCAAAGTGAAAATAATGAAGTTATTTAAAAAATGTAGATAAAAAAACGTAATTAAAAAAACGTAGATAAAAAAAAGTAGTTTAAAAAATGTAAATAAAAATGTAGATAAAAAAACGTACAGTTAAAACAATGTAGATAAAAAAAGTAGTTTAAAAAATGTAAATAAAAATGTAGATAAAAAAACGTAGTTAAAACAATGTAGATAGAAAAGTAGTTTAAAAAATACATAAAATACATAAAATACATAAAATACATAAAATACAATAAAATACATAAAATACAATAAAATACATAAAATACATAAAATAAATAAAAATGAAGATAAAAAGACATGGTTAAAAAAATGTAAGTAAAAAAGTAGTTTAGAAATGTAGATAAAACAATGTTTCTCTCCTGCTTCAAATCATTGTTAAAATTAAATTTTTAGCGATTACGATCTCATTGTTCGTTGATAAAGAAAATTGTACCTTTGAGTCAGGATGGAGTTTTCTGAGATGTAGATTTTCAAAAAATCCGATGTGGTTTTCAGGATGCCAATCCAGGGTATAAATAATTTTTTTCCAGCTACCTTCTTTTATGATACGATTAATTGGTTCCACAACTTCTAGTCCATCTTCACCTTGGCCACAATTCGAAAGAGCTAAATTTCCGCGAATAAAATCATTTTGAACATCTACAACCACCAGAGCACTCACGGGATTTATTACAATTTTTAGCCATTCTTTGTAACACCTATAAACAATAAAGAATAACATTATAACACATTATAATAAATAAAGCATAAAAAACCATAAAAGGCAATGAATTCACCATAAAGCAAATTCAAAGGAAATTCAATTTACCATAAAGCAAATTCAAAGGAAATTCAATTTACCATAAAAAACGAAAAACAGTTTGGTGTATAAAATCCAAGAAAAGCATTTTGATGGTAAATATTGTGAACGAAAAACGAAATATCAATTTTTCTTCAATCTTGATCGATTCTTAGAAAATTGTTGAAACCATTTTATACCAATAGTTCAATTATTAAAAAAAAAATACATTTATATTTTATTCTACAAAAATGAATAGTTTAAAAAATTTACCTGTTCCACTCTTCGTCATTCAAGAACCCATCCCCATTGATATCGAAAATGTCAAAAATACTTCGAACTCTGTTTTCATTTTCATCAACATCTTCCGCGCCAAACAATTGTTTACATAAATTTCGAAATTCATCGAAATCTAAAGCTGCGTCTTGATTTTTATCAAATTGCTTCAAAATCTCTGCTGATGTTTTTCCAATTTCAACTGTCATGTTTAAATCTCGGTCCAATTGAGTTCTTTTAAATTGCAAATCTTATTAGACAAATTTCAATATAATAATATAAATTATTTATTTTCGAGTTCGATCAATTCTTGCTTTTTGCTTCCTCAAGAGGAAGTTTTGTTGTAAATACGCTATTTGAATTCAAAGAAAGTGAAATCACATTTTATGCAAATAGATAAATAATTCGAAGTAACAGGAATTAACTATGCGAATAAATGTATATTAATTTTATGTATTATTCAAAAATTTTTTTTATGATAAATTTGCGTCAAGAATTTTGATTTATTTTTTTCTATCAGAATGTGTTGAGTGTTTCGCACGTTGCATGAAAATGTAGATTTAATAGAACAATAATTTCGTAAATGCAAAAGTACTATCGATCAAATATTGCCATGTTGCTTCGCAACCGGTCGAAAGCTAATACTACAAAATTCGTTGTATGAATTCTATACATACTGAAGGAGACTTCGTGCTAGGGTCCCCCTCTCCTTATATTTTACTGTACAATACATCTGTCGATGAAGCCACTACGCAAATCGTTAAAAAATAATCAATTAAATTAAAAGAAATAAATCATAAAACTCAAATTCGTGATTTTAGATTTTTTACTAAATTTTCTTGCTTCTGCTCAATAGATTTTATTTGTTTAATTAATTTAATTTCGGTTATTATTTTTCAAATATTTTTTTTTGTCTTGCTCGTTTTTTCTTTTATGATTTTTCATATTTATTTTTTACTTTATAATAATCTACTTTGTATCATTCATTTTATTATTATTTATTTAATTTTCTTTTTCTATTTTCTTTTTTTTATTTTCTTTTTCTATTTTCTTTTATTTTTATTTTCTTTTTATTTTCTTTTTCTATTTTCATTAACTTTTTCTCTTCACTTGTTTTCCTATCTTTACTAATTATATGAGGAGTAAGCGAACAAAAGTGGATAAATCCACTTTTTGACATTTCGAGATAATTGAATAAATGCTGTTTGACACATAACCATTGAAGTTTATATTAA
>WNHD01002672.1:0-16680 GCA_011057455.1 Ganaspis sp. Gsp50 | reverse complement strand
TCAATTTTAATTTTTTTAAAGAAAAATCATGTCTCACGTATTTGCAAATTTGACTGTGTTCCTGAAATTTTTATTGGATTTTCTTTTTTTTATTCGATTAAGTATAAGAAAAGCCAAAATCTGATTCATATTAGAAACACTACACTTCTTTAGATCAGTATGAATTTCAACAAACAGCGTTTATCAATTTTAATTTTTTAAAGAAAAATCGTGTCTCACGTATTTTCAAATTTGATTGTGATCCTGAAATTTTTATTGGATTTTCTTTTTTTTAATCGATTAAGTATAAGAAAAGTGAAAATTTGATTCATATTAGAAACACTACACTTCTTTAGATCAATATGAATTTCAACAAAATGCGTTTATCAATTTTAATTTTTTTAAAGAAAAATCATGTCTCACGTATTTGCAAATTTGACTGTGTTCCTGAAATTTTTATTGGATTTTCTTTTTTTTAATCGATTGAGTATAAGAAAAGCCAACATTTAATTCATATTAGAAACACTACACTTCTTTAGATCAATATGAATTTCAACAAAAAGCGTTTATCAATTTTCATTTTTCTAAAGAAAAATCATGTCTCACGTATTTGCAAATTTGACTGTGTTCCTGTAATTTTTATTGGATTTTCTTTTTTTTAATCGATTAAGTATAAGAAAAGCCAAAATTTGATTCATATTAAAAACACTACACTTCTTTAGATCAGTATGAATTTCAACAAAAAGCGTTTATTAATTTTCATTTTTTTAAAGAAAAATCATGTCTTACGTATTTTCAAATTTGATTGTGTTCCTGAAATTTTTATTGGATTTTCTTTTTTTTAATCGATTAAGTATAAGAAAAGCCAAAATTTGATTCATATTAGAAATACTACACTTCTATGGTTCAATTTGAATTTTGACAAAAAGCTTGCCTCTATTTTCATTTTTTTAAAAGACTGACCAATATAAAGTCTCTTAGTTACCAAGAAGTGATAAAGTTGATAATCATTTTTAATTTTTTTTTATTTTAAAATTAGATTGAATTACCTATATAAGTTTTAAAATTTTAATTTTTTTAGTCCAGTTATTTTTGAGAATATTTTCTACGTAAAAAAGCGAATCGACCTAAAGTATATATTTCTCCAATGTTTTATGAAAAATAGTCAGTCTTATATTTTCTTACAATTAAAATCCCATTGTTTGAATATAACTATTTATATAAAAATTTGTGAATGGCACTTCCTTTGGAAAATATTTTGTGCATTAAAATCAATTCGATTGTTCTATACATATAAGGTACATATTTAATGATGAATTAATAGAGTAAATGACAATATTTGATTATTTTCGTAATTTAAAATTGAATTTCTTATGATGACTTTTAAAATTATAATTTTTCTATTATAGTTTCTTAAAAAAAAATATTTAGCATTAAAAAGCAAATCGACTGACGTTTGTAAAATATTTATTTTAACAGAAATTTATGGAAACATTTTTACGTGTGTCTACTTTTGATATTTAAAATTCAATTTATATTATATTATAACTTCTAAAGTTATCATTTTTTAATAATAATATTTTCTTTTTATATTGTTATATTAATTATTAAATTATTTATTTATTTAATATTTAAATTAAAATTCGTTCATATTATTTAAATTCATATAAATTCTTTAAATATTTCAATTAAAATAAATTGAAATTCAAATATATTAATAAAATGATTTTTGTTATTTTATTTTTTATAAAATTGTACTCATGACAAAGTACATATTGTAATATGTTAATTTCTGAAAAAATAACGTCCATTAATTAAATTGTTGTTTTATGGTAAATATACCGATAATTATAATAATTAGCCCAATTTTCTTAATTTAATTTTGTGCAATTTAACCAAATGTAGCACTTCTTTTAAAGAGTGATGAGAATTTGTCTTATAATATAAGTCAAGGCTGTTGGAAAGACCCCTACCTAGTTTTTCCTTATAAGGTGCAGATTCAAACAGCCAACTTCTGTTTTGTGTAGCATTATTCCATCTTGCGTAACGCACCTTAAATATCTTAATTGGAAAATTGTTTAAACATTAAATTAACTCATTATTCTAATTAAACAGTTACATTTTTTTCATCCACACTACAAGTTCATTTTTCACCATGAAAGTAATTACAAACAAGTGTAAATATTAGGATTTAAATTACATTCTCCTTTCTTGATTTATTTCTAAAAAAAAAATGAAACAGCAAATACGTTTTTTCTTACTACTATCACTTGTTTGCAACAATGTTTGTTAATTTAAAAATATGGTCTATTACGATTTAAATTTTAATGCATAATAGAAAAATCGAAAGGTTTTTTTACCAAAAGAGTTTCAAACGAATAATTATTTTTGAAATTTGTTTACAATTTTTTTTTTAATTTTTATTACAAGAGGGATGACGTTACAATTTTTTTTCCTGAAGGTCCTTTTCTTTGGAGTGCTTTTTTAGAGTGCGTTTTTAGAGTATTTTTGTAGATTGCTTTTGTAGATTGCTTTTGTAGATTGCCTTTTTAGAGTGCATTTTTAGAGTGCATTTTTTTGTACCTTTTTTCGGCTTTTTTTACATGAAGAAACGCGTATTGTTTTAAATAGATCAGAAGTGATGTACAATTAAGAATATTTATATTTTATAAAATGAAATGCAATAAATCTTTTGGCTTTTAAGGTACGAAGGCAGAAAAGTTGACCAACTGTTGCTGTTGTGGGACCTTGACACAAATTAATCAAGGAGATTGCCAGAAGAATCCATACATTGAGCTGAATCTCAAAATTAATGATAAATGTTCCATAAAAAATGTACCCGCCTTCCTTGAAGTTACTTCCGTGAAGCTGACTCATTCCGAAGAAAATTAGAGGGCTTTTCATCGTGACAATCTTCTTTTTCTCAAGAAAATTTACAGTAAGATTTCATTAATTTACAAATTCATCAAATAGTTTAGTTTCGATAATCATAGAATGTTATTTTCGCAATTTGATAAGCAGCAATTTGCAAAAATAACGTTTAAAAGTATTAGTTAAGTCAACCAGAATGTTTAGTTAAGTCAACTAGAATTTTATTTAAGTTAATCAGAATTCTAGTTAATTTAACCAGAAAAAATAGTAAGGGCATATTTAAAATTCCTTTCTGGTTAAATTAACCAGTCATTTTTTCAGTGTTTAATAAATTATTAAGAACATTATTATAAGACATTATCATGACATTATTTAAGAAATTTTGAAAAAAATGTAGTTTTGGTTTTGAGCTATAAAGTGTGTTTTTGGTTTTGAGATATAAAAAATGTTTTTGGTTTTGAGATATAAAGTGTTTTTCGGGTTCTCGTAGCAAAAAATTAAAATCTCTGATTTTTAACACGAAAAGAGTATTACAAGTTTTTCTATAAGGAAACAAAATCAGAAAGATCATTGACATTTTGGATAACAATTTTAATTAATTTTTTTAAAATGATTTGAATAATGATTCAATAAAAAGTCTAGAGGTTTTTATTCTCTGCTCAAAGTTTCCAATTTTTAAAAAATAAAAATTCAAGATACAAGAGTTTCGTTTAATAGTGAATAAACTGATCTTTATTTAGTATTTTTCCACATTATTTTTGTACATATTTTTCAATTTGAGAGTCTTTTTCTTTTAGTGTTGGAATTTTTATTTTCGTTAAATTTCTTCCATTCATTTAATTTTCTCTTTATTCTCCTTTTTATTGAATTTTCTTTTTCCATTAAATTGGCCCTTTTTATCGGATTTTCCATTTAATTTTCTCTTTTCATTAAATTGACTATTTCCATTGTTTTCTTCCATTATAAATTTTCCCTTTCCATTAAAATTTCCCTTTTTATTAAATTTTATCTTTTTACTTTTATTTTTTATCTTTATTAAAATAGTTCTTTAATTGAAAACTGTTGCATTCAATAATGAATAATAGGCATCATAGGTCGTCACAAAATTAACTGCGTGATCTATTTTAAGTTTTGTCAGCTACCAGTGAATTCTAGAATTTAGCTGCTCTTTTTTCTTTTTTGAAATAAAATTCTAAATAACGTTTAGTTGAAAATTGTTCTCTTTTCCTTACATTCAAATTTCTTTTTCACGAACTTTTTCTTTCTCTTTTTGCATATTGATTGTTATTTTGCACATTCGCATTATAAATTATTTTAAAATTTAATATTCGGATGGTCTTCTTTACAATAATAAACAATTTACAATAATGATAAAGAATTTACAATAATAATAAAAAATTTACAATAATAGTAAACAATTTGCAATAATAATGAACAATTTACAATAATAATAAACAATTTAGAATAATAAACAATTTACAATAATAATAAACAATTTACAATGATAGTAAACGATTTGCAATAATAATAAACAATTTGCAATAATAATAATCAATTTACAATAATAATAAAGAATTTACAATAATAGTAAACAATTTGCAATAATAATAAACAATTTACAATAATAATAAACAATTTCCAATGATAATAAACAATTTCCAATCATATTGATTAAAGTTACTATAAATTGTACTATTTTTTTAAATTTCCTATAATTAGAAAAACAATGCCCAGAAAAATAAGAAATTGTTGAAATTGTTAAATACTAAAGATTAAATTTGTTTGAAAAAAGTATAAATGCTGAAAAACATCACATAACATCGTTTGATAAAGTAAAAATTAAACTTAAAATTCATTAAAGAATAAAACTTGATAAATTGTGATAAATTGTGATAAATTGTGATAAATTGTGATGAGATGAAGACAAGAAATTCTAGATTTCACACAGTGAAGATATAATGGGAGACTCAAATAACATTTTTAGAAAAACATTTTTTGTAAAAGATTCTGCTGCACGAAAAACCGAATTTTATTTATTTCTATTTTTTATATTATTTTTTCTCTTTGGAGTTAAAGTCATCTTTTAAAACTCATTTTTTTTTAAATCTTTTTTTTAATCTTTTTTTTTACTCTTTTTTTTAAATCTCTTTTTAATCTTTTTTTTAATCTTTTTTTTAAATCTTTGTTTAATCTTTTTTTTTAATCTTTTTTTAATATTTTTTTTAAATCTTTTTTTAATCTTTTTTTTAAAAAAAACAATATAGATTTGTCCCTTCCATTGTATATTAATAAAAGTGGTATTTTTCGATTTCTTTTTTTTAAATTTTTTATTAATCTTCTTTTTAATCTTTTTTTTAATCATCTCAGACTCTACTTTCATACTATTTTACTCTCACTGTTCTTATTGGTTACTCTCCTTGTTTAACTCGAGAATATTTTCCGACCGTATCTATTCTTCACTCGCTATAAAATTTCATCTTCTTTCTGTTCCATTTCAGCCAGCGACAATTTTTCTAGGTGTCGATTGGACACATATATTTCTTCACGCAAGAAGCAATCTTCAACTAAAAAACGTCTGCAAACGTCGGATCTCTCGAGTTGTGAATCTAAAGATACCCTCGGACACATTTAAAGATCCACTGTGGATCAGGGTTTGAAGAGGGGCATTGGAGACGCTTTGGTGATTTTCTTAAAGCGTCCTCAAGAAGGTGGGAGATTGCCGAAAGCTTCTCAACTCTACCAGTCCTGACTTAACTCACAAGTCGGTAACATCGACCGTCACTTGACGACGAATCTTTTTCGAGTACTTGTGTGAGTAGATTTCTTTTTTTTTTCAAACAAACTGGAATTCGTGATTTTTTCTCCTTTTTGAAAGAGAGGAAAAGTGTTCGCGCTTGTCAGTCATGAAAAATGTGGAGTGTATCGATATTCAGAGTGAATTTCTTCTTTTTGTGAAGACATCAATTTTTGAGGCTGGATCAAAACTGAAACATCATAATTATGACGTTGTCTAATTTGAGAGAGCAATTTTTTTGTCGCAAATCATCAGATATTTTTTTGGACTATTGAGAAATTAATTTAATTTTATTTTATTTAATTAATTAATTTTCTGTTCTTAATTTCATTTTTTTACTGGTTTCTTGTAATTTCAAAAGTTTTGGTACTTGGCAATTTTTTTAGTCAAATTTACGCTTTAATGTTTTTATTGTATTGTTCAGTTTTTCACATTAATTTCATTTTTAATTTTGTCATTTTTGAAATTAATGTCATTTTTCGAATGAGTGTTATTTTTCGAATTAATGTCGTTTTTCGAATGAGTGTTATTTTTCGAATTAATGTCAGTTTTCGAATGAGTGTTATTTTTCGAATTAATGTCATTTTGCGAATTAACGCCATTTTTCGAACTGCTGACATTTTTTAAATTAATGTCATTTGTAAAATTAATGTAATTTTTCGAATTAATGACATTTTTTAAATTTAATTTTATTCGGCAATGTGATTTCAATCGTTTAAGAATTAATTTTATATTTTAAATGAATGTTGCAAATTAATTCGATTCTTAAAATACGTTTCTGCTATAAAAAATGTTTAAATGGTTAACAAGGGTTGTGATAAATATTTAAACTAAAATTTAGAATCACGAGATTTAAAAATTAGCCTAGATAGAAAATTTTTAATTTGGAAAATGGTATTTTAGAAACGGAAAATATTTTAGAAAATATAAAAATATTTTTTTTTGTTTTATAGTGTAATTCAGTTTAAATTGTTACTATAATAATTAATAGAATCATAATTAATGGTAACATAATTAATGGTATCATACTTTATAGTATAATAATTAATTATACATAATTATCATATATATAAATTATCGTAATTAATTGTATAATAAATTAATAGTATAAAATAACTTATAGTGTAATAATGAATTGACTATTAATTGCCTTTTTGCAATAATAATAGTCTATTAATAAATAAATATTCTATTAAATAGTCTATTAAATAGTCTATCAAATAGTCTATTAAATAGTTTATAAAATAGTCTATTAAATAGACTATTAAATAATATATCAAATAGTATATCAAATAGTCTGTTAAATAGTCTATCAAATAGTCTATTAAATAGTCTATTAAATAGTCTATTAAATAATCTACTAAATAGACTATTAAATAATATATCAAATAGTATATCAAATAGTATATCAAATAGTATATCAAATAATCTATTAAATAAACTATCAAATAGTCTATTAAATAGTCTATTAAATAGACTATTAAATAATATATCAAATAGTCTATCAAATAGTCTATTAAATAGTATTTCAAATAGTCTATTAATTATTAAATTATTAAATACTAGTACAACTTATTATACTTTTCTCGTAAGTTCAATTTCTTTGAATTTATTGAATGAATTGGATTTATTTTATTTAAAAAACCAATTTCAATAATTATTTTTAATTTCAAAAAATGTCAACAAGATTGCATTTTTTTCAATGAGATAAATCGAGTTTCTCATCTAGCTAAAGCATTTTTTTCAATGAATTAAAATTAATTAGAATTAAAAATGGATTATTTTGATTAAAGTTTACACACTCGCAAAATGCAAAAGGATGAACATGACACAGTTGAAATATTTTCTAATTTTTGAAATAATAAATAATGCAAAATAATTCTACAAACAAGAAAATAATACTAAATTTTTTAAGAGTTGAGCTGATTCATAACACATTTTTGAATTAAATAATAGTATTGAATAATAAAATAGCTATGCTTCTCTGTGTTTAAAATTATAAATTTGTAAATCTTCCTTGGATGCTTCCCAAAAAGGCTGGCAAGCAGGAAATAGTTTCTTAAAATTTGACGGTCTATAAAAAAGTACTAAACTTAATTTTTAGATTTTTTTAATGTATGTTTTATATTAAAAGTTTTTAATATTTTTATACGTAATGTGTCATATTTCCTGATGATAAAAATTTGATAACAAATAGTAAAGTTTTTTTGTATAATTTATAGTAATAATTATTTAAATAATAATGATTTAAATGTGTAATCTAATACATAATAAACTATATTCTAATAATTATAACATAATAATCATAATCATAATTAAAAGAAAAAATTTAGTAATAAACATAAAATACCAGTAGCCTTGTCAATAATTACTTCAATTGAGAATTAAAAATATGATTTTCAAATGGTTTCTCATTTGTTATTATTCAAAGAACGTTTCAATTTATAATTTCTTTTTAAATTTCTTTTCAATTTTTTTTACTTTTACTTTTGTGTTATTTTTTTACTTTTATATTTTTTGAATACACTTTATTATTAATTAATTTATTTTTGTACAGAAAAATAATTCAAAATAATAATTATGAATGAAAATATTCGTAATAATAAAGTAAAACAATGCTTCCCTATGAGGAAGCAAAATAATTAATAAAATAGAATTATCGAAGGAAATAAAATAATTAATAAAATAGAATTATCGAAGGAAATAAAATAATTGTATCAAATAAATAAATAGAAGCTGAACTTTTAATAATACTACAAAGAAAAAAACTATAAGGAAGCAATAATAACTAGAATACTAATATTTATTTGTTGAAATTCTTAGTTTTATTATTACTATAAAAAATATAATCATTTTTATATATTTATCATTGTATACAATTTCTAGCCATTTCAGCTGATTATTTTCTATTCGTATTTCGTCGAATTTATTTGGCTGAAGTAAGCAAAAAATTGGATGCAATTGTGATCAGTTTTGTTCACTTTTTTTGATACAAAGATAATTATCGAAATACTATATGACAAATTTTACAATATTTGGAAAAGTAACGGTTAATATTCTTTCTCTTTAATATAATTTTTAACAAATAGCTTCTTTTTTTGTAAAATTATTCTATCATTTTTGTATTCTTTCTACAAAATAATTTAACTGTTTTTATTCTCTGTAAAATAATTCAACTGTTTTTATTCTCTAAAATAATTCGACTGTTTTTATTCTCTATAAAATAATTCAACTGGTTTTATTCTCTATAAAATAATTCAACTATTTTTATTCTCTAAAATAATTTAACTGTTTTTATTCTCTATAAAATAATTCAACAGTTTTTATTCTATAAAATAATTCAACTGTTTTTATTCTTTATAAAATAATTCAACTGTTTTTATTCTCTATAAAATAATTCAACTGTTTTTATTCTCTATAAAATAATTCAACTGTTTTTATTCTCTAAAATAATTCAACTGTTTTTATTCTTTATAAAATAATTCAACTGTTTTTATTCTCTATAATATAATTCAACTGTTTTTATCCTCTATAAAATCATTAAATGATTTTTATACTATTTTCTATAAAATGATTAAATGGTTTTTATACTATCTTCTATAAAATTATTAAATGATTTTTATACTATCCTCTATAAAATCATTAAATGATTTTTATACTATCCTCTATAAAATCATTAAACGATTTTTATACTATCCTCTATAAAATCATTAAATGATGCTTTTACTATCCTCTGTAAAATCATTAAATGATGCTTTTACTATCCTCTGTAAAATCATTTATCAAAAATGTTTTCTCTAAAATCATTCAGCAAATTTTAAACGCTTTTTTTAAATAACAAATCAGTTTTCTAACATTCTTTTTCTTAAATTCAAATTTGTTGCCATTTGTTTCTGTAAAATCATTTAGACAAATATTTTGCTCAATAAATCTTGGAAATATACTTAATTATTAGCTAATTAATTACTTAATTGGATTACTTAATTATTTACTTAATTGAATTACTTAATTAATTACCTTATTACTTAATTAAGAAAAAAGAATAAAGAATAAAGAATAATTTCATTGTCAGTGGTAGTTTTTCAAGAAAGAATTATATTTATTTTATTTCACAAAGAAAAGCTCAAAAATAAAGAACATTCATTACAACGTAAAATACAATTAAAAAAAAATACAATCAACAATTTTTTTCAAATTTAATAAAACTTTTTTTTAATAAAACTTTTCTTTAATAAATCTTTGAATCAGATCACATACCATTTTCACAAATTCTATTCATTTTTCACATTCCAATTTGTAAGAAAATATTTTCCTTGCAGGAATGTGGTTTTAAAAATGAGTTAAATTCGTTTAATAGTAACTCGGAGGATTTATATCTCCAGGTGGTTGAAGAAATAATGTATTTTAGTGTAAGGGGACACCGTCTTTGCGACGTTGGACGTCGACGATGTTCGATATGTGTAACCCGAAATGGCCAGAAGGAGGCAAGCGAGGAACGCCTCCGCGCTCTTCCCCGGTGTAAAAATAACCCTCCTCTTGCGATTCACGCGAGAGGTCGGTTCGAAGATCTGTAAAAACTAACGGAATATTTCTTGCATCATTCACCATCAAAAACAAAACAAAAAGAAGCACCTCCCTCTTCCTCTTTCCTAATTGTGTCGAACGCCGATTGCAAGATCAAGTACGTGGGAGAGCAGAGCTTACTCTTTTTCTCCCGACACCGTTTCAAAATTCCCAAAAATTCTAAATTTAATTGCAAGCTCCATTTTCAACCTTCAAACTTGGTTCACTTTTTCTAAATTCAATCCCCAATTTTCAGGATTCGTTGCTCACTTTTTTCCACTCGATTCTTTTTGGAGGCTCTCTTTTTGAAAAACTTTTGCAAACTGTGCTTCAAATTTTTTTGTGCTTCAAATTAATTTTTTGTGCTTCAAATTAATTTCTGCGAATTTGCGATCTGGATAAAGAATTCAAGATTAATTGTAAATCCAGATGTTTAATTTAATTGTAAAATAAAATAAATTATAAAATTTATTATGGAGAGAATTATAAAGATGAGCTTCAAATTTTCTTCAAAATGTCTGCGAATTTGCGATCTGGATAAAGAATTAAAGATTAATTGTAAAATAAAATAAATTATAAAATTTATTATGGAGAGAATTATAAAGATGAGCTTCAAATTTTCTTCGAAATTTCTGCGAATTTGCGATCTGGATAAAGAATTAAAGATTAATTATAAAATAAAGTAAATTATTAAATTTATTATGGAGAGAATTATAAAGATGAGCTTCAAATTTTCTTCAAAATTTCTGTGAATTTGCGATCTGGATAAAGAATTAAGGATTAATTGTAAAAATGTATTATAAAGAGAATTATAAAGAATCAAAGATTAATTTAAAAAAATTTATTATAGAGAGAATTATAAAGAATCAAAGAATAATTTAAAAAATTTATTATAGAGAGAATTATAAAGAATCAAGGATTTATTGTAAAGATTTATTATAGAGATTAATTAAAAATTAATTCGAGGTGAAGACTAAAGAATTCAATTTCGCTGTGTTAAACAAATTCAAAGTTTCCTTATGTAGGAAAATGTTTTCCAATTTAAGTTTTCATGTGCACATGAAATGATGATTTTGTTACATGTAACAAAATTTACTTTTTCAAATTCTAGAATAGTGTAAAAGTAAAAATTGTTTTATGTCGCAATTTACGTATAAAACTTTTGACAAATTTGACATCAGCTCTCGAATTTATTTTATTTTCTTTACTTTAAAAAAAAAACAAACAAAAAACAAAAAATTCAAATTTTAGACTTTCTGCTAGTTTAAAATACTCTGGGTCTAATTTATTAGTTTTTTTGCTTCAAGTTTGTGACAATTTCAACAAACTTTGATTTAAATTTAACACAATACGATTTAAATTTTCCCAGAATTTCAATTTTTCAATTAAAATAATACGTTTGCACGTTTGTGACGTTACGTATGTAACGTTTGTGAAGTAATTAAATTAATGTTTGTAAATTAATTAAATTAATGATTGTAATTTTATTAAATTAATGATTGTAAATTAATTAAATTAATTAAATTAATGATTGTAATTTTATTAAATTAATGATTGTAAATTAATTAAATTAATGATTGTAAATTAATTAAATTAATGATTGTAAATTAATTAAATTAACGATTGTAAATTAATTAAATTAACGATTGTAAATTAATTAAATTAATGATGGTAAATTAATGTTTTTAAATTAATTTGTTTAAATTAATTTGTTTAATTAGGATACATTAAAAACAATAGGTTTTTTTCTTGTTTAAAATTCTCTGTATCCGAAGTAGCGGAAAATCGCTCATTGCTTCAAATTTTTGACAACTTTCACAGAAATTAATAAAATTAATTATTCCATTAGATTTTTTGCTTGTTTAAAATTCTCTGGATCCGAAGTAGTGGAAAATCGATCATTGATTCTTTAATTTCTACAAACTACAATTTCATTATTTTTTTTTTTTAGATTTTTTTAGATTTGGTAATTTTATTAAATTTACAAGATTTAGTAGTTTTTAATTTTTCTTAAAGTTTTAGTAAGAAGGGATTAAAAAAATAAAAAATAGAGGCATCCTGTCAGTGATGATTTTCGACTCTAATTTTTAGAATTTCTAACCAAATTTGTTAATTTATGTTCAGGGAAAAGTATTTTTGAATTCTTTTCATGTTCTCCAGTCGTGACTTTACTTCATCTACTTCTTCCATTTCTTCGAGAATTTCTCAAATGGAGTTCTCTTCTTCAAAATAATGGAATTCTCTTCTTCAAATGGAGTTCTTCTGACGCCTCTCTTCTTTATAAATTTCTTCAAAACGGATTGAAATTTAGTCAAATTTCAAGAAATTAAATTAATAATGTTGAATTTTTATTTTTGTTTTAAGCTTTGATTTTTATTGCACATGGTATTTTGCACATACTGTTTGTGTATATTTTTTGAGCATATTTTTTGTAAAGATTTTGGTGTATATTTATTATATTCATTTTGTATATTTTCTTGTACACATTTTCTTTTATATATTTTCTTGTACACATTTTCTTTTATATATTTTCTTGTATATATTTTTTTCTTTTTGTATATTTTCTTGTATATATAATTTTTCTTTTTGTATATTTTCTTGAATATATTATTTTTCTTTTTGTATATTTTCTTGTATATACTTTTTTTCTTTTTGTATATTTTCTTGTATATACTTTTTTTCTTTTCGTATATTTTCTTGTACATATTTTCTTTTATATTTTTTTTTTGTAAAGAAATTATTTCAAGGACTTTTCAATTAAAAAAGCGTACCCAAGTGGCTTTGAAATATAGGGAAAAATGTACTTGTTTTTTTATTATATGACGTATGATTTGGTCCACATTAGTAATGTTTGGTATGAACGTATGTTTGGTAGAAAGAGTCCAGAAATTCTGCAGCCAAGACCTTCCTCTATAAATAAAGTACCAGGCTGTTCGCTAATTATATACATATCGATGCACAACCAACGCCTAGTTTCACACGTCAATCTTCCTGTACAAGAAATATCAATTTTTGGAAGAAATTCTTTTTCAATTAAAAATCCATTTGTAGAAAATAAAAAATTTTCCAGGCATTTAAAAGTAACTTGTTACGAAGCGCAAATGCAGATTTGCAAATTAACGCAATTTTTAATTGCGTTAAAAAAGAAGATATTCATTTAATTTGCTTATTGTTTAACAATATATTGTTTTAAAAAACGTACATATTGTTTAAAAAGCTGTATGTATTTTAGAATTAAAAAAAACACTCCACATTTTACTGAAATTTAGTCTTTGAATGTTAGATTTTAAGATTGAAGATTGAACTTTGAAGGCAAATTAATTAATGATTGATTACTTTTTGTTGTAGATCCAAAAACAAAACACTAAACAGTCACCATGGACGCCATCAAGAAGAAGATGCAAGGAATGAAGCTGGAGAAGGACAACGCGATGGACCGCGCGTTGCTCTGCGAACAGCAAGCTCGCGATGCCAACGCGCGTGCTGAAAAAGTACGATTTTTTGTCTGAAATTCGATGCTTTTCAGGAAATACGATTTTTTGTACAAAAAGTTATTTTTATATCGAATTCTTTTTTTTTATTCATTTTTTTTAAAATTTTTTTAAAAATATTTTTGTATAGAATTTTTGCTTTATAAAACATTTTTGTATGCAATTATTCTTTTTATAAAATATTTTTGTGCATAATTTTTCTTTTTATAAAATATTTTTGTATACAATTTTTTTTATATAAAATATTTTTGTATATAATTTTTCTTTTTATAAAATATTTTTTGTATACAATTATTCTTTTTATAAAATATTTTTGTATGTAATTTTTGCTTTATAAAATATTTTTGTATATAATTTTTCTTTTTATAAAATATTTTTTGTATACAATTTTTCTTTTTATAAAATATTTTTATATAGAATTTTTGCTATATAAAATACTTTTGTAAACAATTTTTCTTTTTATAAAATATTTCTGTATACTAAATGGTTTTTTTTTTATAATAATGAATTTACTTAAGGGGTCATCCATAAAGCATGTGATACTTTTTTTCGGAAATATAACACCCCCCCTTCCCCTCGTGATACTTTTCCTATGCTTTTTCCATTTTTACTTTTCCTATGCTTTTTCCATTTTTTTAACATGTAGCGTGATATTTTGATGACACCCCCCTACCCCCCAGAGTATCACATGCTTTATGGATGACCCCTAAAATGTATCTTTTTAGATACAAAATTATACAATTAATTACTTTACTTAAAAATGATAATTGTTTATAAGTACTGAATCGACAATTCTGGTAAAAATGTGAATTTTTCTAGGCGTTTTAATCGTTATAATTGTAGAGCTTATAAAAAATTGTAAAAAATTGGATACATTAGAATTGTAGTGTTTAATAGATTGAAATTAAAAATTGCGAATTATTTTTATAGGCAGAGGAAGAAGCTCGCGCTCTCCAGAAGAAGATTCAGACCATTGAAAATGAGCTCGACCAGACGCAAGAAGCTCTTATGCAAGTTAACGCCAAACTTGAAGAAAAAGACAAAGCTCTCCAGAATGTGAGTTTTTGAGCCATTTCTTTTTATCTAAAAATCTAAATTTTGTTTCAATGAAGGCGGGGTAAATATAGAACGTAATTAAGACCCTTTTGCACAAAAATAGGTAATAAAAATACAAAAGATGGAATTGAAACAATGAAGAATAAGTTTATTGACAAAAGTGAATAGAATAGATTCAAAAAACAAATTGAACAGATTGAAAAAATAAATTATAAATTGAATAAATTGTAAAAAAAAATTGAATAGATTGAAAAAATAAATTGAACAGATTGAAAAAATAAATTGAATAAATTGTAAAAAAAAATTGAATAGATTGAAAAAATAAATTGAACAGATTGAAAAAATAAATTGAATAAATTGTAAAAAAAATTGAATAGATTGAAAAAATAAATTGAATAGATTGAAAATAAATTGAATAGATTGAAAAAAAAATTGAATAGATTGAAAAAAAGATTGAATAGATTGAAAAAAAATTGAATAGATTGAAAAAAAAATTGAATAGATTGAAAAAAAAATTGAATAGATTGAAAAAAAAAATTGAATAGATTGAAAAAAAATTGAATAGATTGAAAAAAAAAATTGAATAGATTGAAAAAAAAGTGAATAGATTGAAAAAATAAATTGAATAGAGTTGATTTTTTTATTTCATTCTATTCACATTTATATTATTTGTCGCTTTATTCGTTTATAAATATTATAAACGAATTCAACAACAAACAAAATCCTTGTTGATAAAATCATTATCAATGACATGAAAAACATGTGGATTTTATTTTACATGTGGATTATATTGTTTTTTATGTATTTTTTAAAGTAATTTTTTAATGCTTATAAAGTATTTATGTACTGAAAAAAAATGTACATACACGAAATTTCAGTGATTATGAATTGTAATAAATAAGTTACATTTGAAGTAAATCGTGTAAAAATGTAAAATATTGACACAAGGAAACACTGAACTCATGAAAATATGTTTCAAGTTTGAGTAAATATTTACAAAATTTCTATGTATAGTTTATAATAATTTCATAAACACTGTAAAACAAGGTGTTTATTTTAATCTTTTTTGGACACGAAAAATTTCTCAATTTAAAAAAGAATTGTATCTTAAAAAATTTTCTGAAAAGAAGATATCAAGTTTTTTGAGTTGTATTTCTAAATTATTTATTTTATTTATTTATATATTTATTTTACTGTTTGTACAGTTATTTTATATTATTATTGTTTTATTATACATTATACATTGTGCATTATACATTATACATACGATATTATAGAGTTAATATATATTATTATACAGTTTATACGCATTTGCAAAATCGTAACATAATTAAAAAATTTATAATCCACTTATTGAAATTTCATCCTACATTTTCTTTTAGCGCAGTTCGTACTTAACGATAGAATAGAATACAGAATATTTAATTACATTTATTGCTTGTTTCCGGAAAGAAATTTTAGATTTTTATTGTTGCGGTGTAATTTTAGATCCATAAACTCGCTAATATGTGAAATATGTAAATGCCACAATAGAGTTCAAAGAATCATTGTTTTGAAACAGTAACTGTCACTCTAAAAGATCAGCACTTTTTGCATCAAGTATTTTATTCTCAAAGGAAGCCTTGGCTATAATTATTTTTCTTTAAAAAATGGTATTCTTTATATTCATTCGATAATTAATTTTCTTTTCTCTTCATTTGATTTTTTCTCTTCTCTTCATTTGATCTTTTTTCTCTTCTCTTCATTTGATTTTTGTTTCTCTTCTCTTGATTTGATCTTTTTTCTCTTCTCTTTATTTGATTTTTTTTCTTTTCTCTTGATTTGATCTTTTTTAGGGTTCCGTACACAAAGTGTACTTGACGGAACCCTTATGGAATCACTCATGTTTGTCATCATTTTATCTTCCCCCCCACTTAACTCCCGAAA